>JAHLJT010008756.1:107295045-107529293 GCA_031308135.1 Acheta domesticus
TCTTCCATTAGCTTGGCTAATTTTCCATTTTGGATTCCGTATTAGTACTATCCACATCATATGGAACATCAACTTTTGTGAATACTGGAAAGTGTCTCTATCATGAGGAGTTCTCCCACCCCACCAGCTGCATTGTGAGCCAGATTAGTGGAGTAGAGTGAGGTCAATAGTACTAAGTGTACCACTACTTATATTTATATGGGTAGGTTGACCATTATTTAACATCATGTTGGTTCCTCAATAACTGTTTCTATCTTCCATCCCTCTTGAGTCATTAAAACAGGATCCCCTAATTAATTAGGGCGTTAAAATCACCCAACAATAAGAACGGTTTGGGGAGTTGTTTTATAATATTATATATCTCTATGGATTCAAATGCATAACTATTAGGAATATAAATATTACAGATGCAAATATTAATTGGGGAATGATATTTGAATAGCAACTATCGTCCAAATCAGAGCTGATGTGTAATTCGGTGGTAGAGAAAGTTTCTTTGACAAATGTAGCCGCTCCACCAACCGCATGATGACAATCTATTCTGTTTTTATTGAAACAATTGAAACCTTTCATTTTTCCTTATTGTTGAGTTGAAATTAATTTCCTGTATACATATCCCTCTGGGGAGATATTGTTGGCATAGTAATTGTATTCTTTCATATCTAGTATGAAATCCATTTACATTCCATTGAAGTACCAACATGCTGTAATAAGTTGTTTAAAAATTATCAGATGAAATGTGTTCTGTGTCTTCTTGTAAATGAGCATCCTCCTTTAATTTCTCAAATGTTGTATACTTTCAAGTCCTGATAAAAAATCATTTACATTGTATTAATTTAATTGCTGTCAATGATTAAGTTATCCCATGCTGGTATCTGTGTCACTATTTCCACTTGTTGTATAGGTCTTTTAAGCTTTTTGGTTATTCTAGTGAACCTTGCTTTTTATTGATCTTGCAGTGAGGTATGGATATATTTCATTCATCATTACAATTAAACCAACAATGTCTGTAGTATGATCTTTAGCAATTATTATTGGATCTGGGGCACCATAAGAGTTTTCTATAAATGATGTGAGTTGTTGAAAATTAAATGGAAATTTGTCTTGGTTAGTTTCTATAAAGTCTTTAGCTGGAACAAGTAATTCATTAATTGATTTTGTTGATGTTTGTCTAAAGTAGAGGCGTCTTCTTTGTCTTCTTTCTTCTTTTTCTTGGGGTTGGCTTTTTTATGGTCCAGGGTTTCCTGAGTTTCTAACTTGTTATTAACAGAATCAGTGAGGGTGGAATTGGTTACTATATTTTCAATGTTTTTCTTATTTTTGGAGGGTTGTTTCTTTATTTTTCTTTATTCTCCGCAGTTTTATCATCCATGTGAGAGGTTTCCGAGTTACTGTCAATCTCGCTATCTGACTGATTGCTAATCATTCTGTATTCGAGCTTACAGTAGATAATGGTCTCTTTAATCTGACAGTGTTGCAGGAAAGGTCAACGTCCATTGAGTTTTCATTTGAGGCAACTAGGTTTCTCACGGTCGGCTCGAGGGGAGGAGAAGTAAGTAGAGGGGGAAAGCTGTCAAGGCCAAGGTTAGGGCTAGAACTTTCGTTCAGTTCGCTCTCGGGACAGAGTAGTTTCAAATGCATTGGGAGAAACATTATTAGAATGATCAAACTCTCATCATTTGATTCTTGTGATTTCTACTTCCGTAGGGAGGAGGTGGGGTATTAGTTAATTGGGAGTTACATGGGTTTGGACAGTTTTAGCAATGTGGCCCTGATTTTTACACAAAAGACAAATAGGAACATCAGGGGTTACATATATCCAATGGGGGACATTATCCATAAACACTTGAAATGATTCAGGTAATTTATGTTCATCATCCGGTGAAACAAATGTTTGCCGGCGAAAACTGAGGATGTGGCTCAAGTTGGGATTATTAAATCCAGCACGAAGAAATGCTAACGGTACTACAGTTTTAACACCGAATGTTAGTAATGCTTCTTCAATCACTTGATGCGTTATACTCAGGGCAACATTGACAGAATAATTCTTTTGTTCCTGGCGATTACTGGTTCTATGGCGGAATACTTGATTAGCCACAACAATCGTCTTATGATTGTAGACTAGATCATCTGCGACATCTTTGCTGGATAGGTACACACAGAGGTCTGTTGTTCGATATTTCGAAGCAAACTTAATATGAGAAGGATTAACTTTAGTTGCTAACTTTTTCAATAAATTCTACTATTGGTGCACTACTTGTGCCGCAGTCTAGATGATAGCATTTTCTTTCTTGGAAAGCGAGATTGCATGGTAACTTAGCATAGTTAATGGTTTGTCTTACTGTTCTGGTCTCCTGAAGATTGATGAACTTGAGAGGGCTCCATGATGATCACGAAAAAGAACTTCTCACTTAGTTAAGCACTATCACTTCATGTAACAATACTCCACTTCTACCACGTTTAACATTGCACTGACAACCACTGAGACAGTGAACGCACAACAACGTGATTCAGCCTGGAGCGAACGGAGCGCCTTGCCACCACTGCGGTCAGGACGCGACTGCAGATAGTTTTGTTCACGGACTGGTGGTCTTTTTGCCGTCAACCGATTGTCCACAAAATATGGATTCAAACTACACAACGTTTTGGAGGAAGGAATGTACTGTCAATAGGAACAAGATTTTTCACTTTTTCATTACCCGTGCGTGGCAGTAAGATTGAAGATACTAATGTATTAATCATCATCCACGGGCTGTTTACTCAATAGCAGTGTTGTAAATGCTTTTACGTACGTACTAATAATACTTTAGTTTTATGTCACAATAATTACTGACGAGAACGCAGCTTGAAATAGAGTGTATATATGATAAGGTGCTTGAAATATTTAAAAATGTATTCTTCAATAAAATCTACGAGTAATTTTCAAGTAATTCCAATTTTTTTAAATTATTGCTGAATTAACTGCTTGAAGAAGAATATCCCAAAGATTGTTTTCAATGCGGTAGAAAATACAGCTTACATGTGTAACATGAAACAAGAGATCAGTACCATTGTAAAAGAGAAAAATATTTAAGATGTAAGCTACGGAATGCTTTCAATCCTAGAGGATGGGGTAACCTTGGAAACGGGAATATGCCGCAAATATGTGCGCATTAATAGATCCGAGGAAATAGGGTCTTGTGGAGGCAGTGCTTTTAGTTCTACAAACATTTACAGGTTGTTCGTTTGTGTTTTAAGTGGCATGTTCTAATTAACAGGTATCGTGATTTTTCGCAATATCCATTGTATGCTTTTACTAATGAAAACGAATCGAAAAAAAAAATATGGAGCATATGAAAAATGAAAGGGAGGAGGTAAAAATATGAAAATTAAGTATAATGAATATACAAAATTCGCATTATAATATTTAAAATTATAATATCAAAAACCAATAATTAACGAAGTTAATTGAAACAAAAGAATACATGTGAACCATTTGATACATTGATAATATAATATTGTTAACATACAGAATAATCAGAGAACAGATTACAATGTTTGGTGAATACAACAGGGATAATTTAGTAACAGAGCAAAACATGATATCAGTTTGTATAAAATAATAGAAGAGGTTTCACACATTCCTTAACAAAGTATAAACTAGATTGAGCCATTCCATTCGTTTCGTTTTAAATTAAAATTGTCCCATATATTTATTTCTATTCAATGAATTTTGACCAAAGTTCAAGTAAATTCGTCAAGTTTCCTGTAACTTGATTGAGAGAATTAATTAAAAGTTTAAATGTAATGTTTTTTTGGGTTTGCCAACTTCACAGAATAGTATGAAAATTTATTCTCGGATATTACATAGCATCTGCTTACATTACCAGTTTCGTTTTCTGTAAAAATACCAGTTTCAAAAAGAAATGCCATACATTCTGAAAGTACCGAATGCGAAAGATTCACAACCGTTCCACATGAGTGTAGAAAGAGTTGCCTAAACTAACTTACAAGCCACTCTCCGGAATAATTGTAATGGTATTACCGTAAATGGATATGCATTATAATATAATTGCAAACAATAACACAAATAAAAAAGAACATAATTGGTATGTAGTTAGAAGAGACGTAATTACAGTAGAATTGAACTAAAGATATCGCAGTATCTGCCTGCTGCAACTGATTATAAAGCATGGTTCCAACTCAAAAGTAGGAGAACTTTCCTGCCGGTTAGGAAATAAACATGAAAACGTGAGAACAATGATAATTAACATTTTGGTCTGCGGTCGACGTATTTCTAAACTCCCACACGCAAAAAGTTGACGCCTGTGAAGCGGCGGCGCGCGCGTGATCGAGGCGGGCGACGGCCGGCGCGGGGAGGGCGCGTGCGCGGCGGGCGCATCATAACACGCGCGTATAAATACGCGCGCAGCCCTTCGCGTGCCAGCTGGCGGCCCGGTGGCGGCGCTCCTCCAGCCCCGCCCCGCCCCGCCCCCACCGCCCACGCGGGGCCGCCCTCCTGCTGCCACTGGACTTCCACACCCGCCCTCCCCGGCTGAGGTAGCTCAGGGCAACACCTGCTGCCACTGCGCTGCCTCTAACTGGGAAGTCCTGGAGTTCGGATCCAGACGGTGTGGCTGGTTTTCAAAACTGGCTACGTAAATGTAACGTAATTTGCGCGATGGTGTATCGGTTAGCGTAACGGATTGCTATACCCAAGTTCGCGGGTTCGAACCCGATCGAAGCCGTGGATTTTTAGGGGCGAAGAAATCCTTCGTACGCCTTCCTTCGGAGGGAAAGTAAAGCCAGCTGTCCCTTGCTAGTAGATTTACTTGCATGTAAAAGATCCTCAAGCCTAAATGACGCCTCTGAGCTAAATTCAAATCACCGGTTTCGTCGCCTCAGTAATACTTCTTTCCGATCTATCCGGGAAAGGAGTGGAACAAAATTTGCGTGGTCAGACGGAAGAGGAGGCCTCGTGGCCTGAGTCTCACCACGTAAAATAAGGCAGTCAATTCAATTCAATAAATCAACTTCAACCAATGTCCAGCGACCGACTGTTCTGACAGGTTGTTTTCTACCATTTCTCCGATCAATACACGTGATGACGGAGCAGTACCTTAAAAACGGGCCACGGGCCGCACTCCATTCCTCGACTTCTTACTCCACTCTTCTTTGTTCTATCCTCACTCCGTACTTACACACACACACTTATTTGCACTACACTTCCGCACACGTCGGAAGCCCAATGGAAAGCTTAGGCTCCTGGCTGCAATGTTGTCAGCTGTGCCAGGATCCTGGTATTTTTACCACGATTTTAATAAAGATACCATGGATCAGGATGAATACATCGTGGCACATTTAAATACCAGAATTTTATGTGTACAGTAACTGATAATGCAGGAATCAAGATTTGGATACTCTTTTTTATTCAATAATGTAACACTATCACTAATATTACAAAGAACTGTGAGATTGGTAAAAACACTGCCGTAAAACATTTAATGTGACATAGGATGTCCCTTTTCTAGCACGTGTTATAATAGAAACACGATAGGACCATTTCACATAGAACCATCTTCCATTTAGTTTATCATATAGAAGTTAGTTAAGCTTCGCTAATATCAATTCGTTTTATAAAATTGAATCGATATTGAGCTAAGTTTAACGAACTTCTTGTGGGCGTTTAAAATATAATAGTTATAATATGAACAATTTCAGAATTTAAATAAATTGACATTGGTACCAGGAATGTTAGTGAAGTACCAAGATTTTTGTAGGATATACATTCGATCGACTGGCAGCGCTGCCTGGCTGGGTGGTGCGTCGCTGGAGGGAGGTACCTAGAGGAGGGAACTCCCTCAAGCCGCCGCGAAGGCCGCCGCCGGATCTCACTATTCAGAGGTGAGATCCACCACCGCCACCTCAGGATAAAGCATTCACTATATCAGCGGACACTAATGATCGTAGCAGTTCATGTGGCCGGAAACACCAATCAATCAATACTACCCCTCGCTTCCCTGTCTTCCCACCGACTTCACGACGGCTTCGCAACATCCTTTCACATCTATCACTACATGATCACTCCACAGCCAATCCACTTCCACTTCGTTGGCACTACCTCCGCTTTCCTTTCGCTTGTTCCTACTGCGCCCTTGCTCCTCTCTCGACCAGCACTCTTGCCATCGCCAGTCTGCATGCCTCCCGTTTCACTTCCTCTCACTAGACGTTTGTTGAGAAATAGCTAATAAAGCGTATGGACAAATGGGACACGTGTGGAATGCGCGCATTTAATTCAATAGAAACGCTTTAGCGGGAGGGACTAACCAGCATAATCGTACCTCTATTTTGGTGGTAAAATTTGCGTTGGACTCAATGATATATAATGTTAACTGCGGTATTCGAAGGCCAGAGATTCGCCGTTGACTTGGGAACGAGTCAACGAAGCGAGTCAAATTAGGACTATCACCTTGGCTATTATTTTGCTAATTTACCTTCACGCAAGTATCGTAACATGTTTCTTCTTTATCAATTAACATCCATTATTCAACGCTTTCCAGACAGTTTCCTTTAAGCCTTTGTATTAGCCTTTGCTACAAAACCAAAACAAAAATAAAGGTAGCTTCCCACTCCGCTCCAACGGCGCCCCCGCGCTACCTTCGCTCTGCTGCTGCCCAACTTCCTCTTCGTCCTCACATCGCCCCGCACATCGCCGTCACCTCTGCAATCCCGAAGCTGCGTTCACACTACACCCACCGCGCTTCTCGCTTCGTTCATGATTCTGTGAGTGCGAATGAAAACCGGAAGACCATTGAGAGGCTGGTGGCTGAGTCAGAGACATCCAATCGAATAGTGAAAAGCGGGTCAGGAGGTTCCGCTTCTTTTCACCATTCCTTATCACACTTCAACAGCGAAACAATTTATACGGCCCTCAATGCTTTTAACAACCATGACTCTGTTAATCATTTGTTTCAGTACAATATATATTCATTCATAAGAAGCTATTGAGTATACGGTTTTTGAAATATTCCCATTAATATTTTCCTTATATTTTTGCTGTTCTGTTGGTAAGAAGACAATATACAAAACATGCATGAAAATTATGCAAAACATTTTTTAACTCTGTTTATCTAGAGAACACAAACCACCAATAACAGCACAAAAGGCCTTGAGATAATAAAGAAATTCCGATCAATTTTTCAACACAGCAAATCAATGTTCAACATAAACGAGCAAAAATACAAATAATGTTGTTGTAATGTAATGTTTACTAAATACAAGGTGGTGTCCAAAAGTCATGAAATATATTTTTTGCAGAGCTACTATTGGTCGCAGCGCACTCGGCCTGATTGGGTAAGGTGGGGGGAAACATCAGCTTTACAGCGCATCAAGCGCATTCTGCTCCGAGCACGGTAGCATCAGCATCGTTGAATAAGTGCGCCTCTGTTTCGCGACCTCGTCACGACACGCGATGAGTAATTCGGTCGAACAACGTTGGACGTTCAAATTTTGCACGAAGCTCGATAAAAGCCTTCCGAGACTCACGCAATGTTAAAGCAAGCCTACGGGGAGTCTGCCATGAGTTATGTGCAAGTTACGAGGTGGGTGAAGACGTTTAAGGATGGCCAGGAAGGGGTGGACGATGACCCTTGTTCTGGAAGACCATCAACAAGCAGAAACGAAGCCAATGTGAATCGTGTTCGTGAATTGATGAATTCTGACCACCGATTGAATGTTCTGCTTTTAGCTGACATTCTGAACATCCCAAAAAGTTCCGTATTCAACACTGTTACGGAGGAATTTCACATGAGAATGGTGTGCGCCACATGAGAAAGGTGTGCGAAAAGACGTCGCCGCTACGTGGCTATTGCATCACGACAACGCGCCGAGCCACACCTCTCTGCGCGTCTGCGAGTACTTGGCCAAGCATAACCTGGCAACACTGCCGCAGCCACCCTATAGTCCTGACCTCTCTCCGCAGGACTTCTTCCTGTTTCCCAGGATTAAAACCGTGCTCAAAGGACGCCGTTTTGAGACCATTGAGGACATTCAAAAGGCTGTGACGACGCTCTTAAACGAGGTTCTGGTTGAGGCCTGCCAGGGGGCTTACCAATCATGGGTGAAGCGCTGGAAAAAATGTGTAGATGCTAATGGTGACTACTTTGAAGAATTTTAAACCTTTGTGCATATATCGCCAATAATTGTTTTTTTAAAAAAATGTATTTCATGACTTTTTGGACACACCTTGTATGTCCAAATAACGATATGCATTGATTTCTGTCGAAGTAACAAATAATTCAGTCAATGACGAAGATACAAATCTTTAAATTCATGAAGGAAGATTTTTGATCTTTGAAGTCCGATCGTGTTCTTTGGGTGCACATCTATGTCCATTTGGTAACAACGACCGATTGGATTGAGTTCCTTCTTAAAGTCGCTTGTTGAATTTCACGAGTTCTCTATTTTAACTTTCTCTTATAGTATATATATATATATATATATATATATATATATATATATATATATATATATATTCTTTACCAAAATTGATGATGTTCTCTCTTCAGAAAGACGCATTCCTCCTAGTACCTTCTGCAAATAGTACTAAGCTACTATGAAAATACCGATGGAAGAATATATCAGTCATTCAGCAATAACGTTAAAGGCCCATAAAATTATCTGTGACGGTGAACTGCGTGAACACGTGCCTTGCACCAGTCTGCATTCTACAACCAATTGCTTCAAAATTCTCAGTTCCAGTATGAAATGCGCGGCCACTACAGTTAAGATTTCCCTCATGTCCAAGTAAAGCACCGCGGAACTATTAGTCTTATGACGCTTCATACACACCTCTTGCGAAACAGTGAATTCGAAGTTTCATGGAATCGGGCGTTCGTGTAGAAATGACACGATGTAGAAGATACAAAGATCGAACTCCGACCTCAGTTCCTTGGAAGATAAAACACGCGCAGATGGCAAAGCTTGCACCAAACAGGAGTGGCGGCAGCACCTCAGTGCGGCAGTTTTCCGTGACCACGCCACCTAGTTTCAGACTCCAGGCCCCTTCTCTCACACGTGCCTGACAACCTCACACCCCGGTTTCTCAAACGTTTTGTCTATTCCGTTCATTCGCCACCCTGCCACCTCTCCCTCCGCGCGCGACGCCATCCCAAGTAAGGGGGGTACCCCTCCTCGCTAATGATAAGCAAAATGTCCACCAGCGACGGCGTCGGCAGGCGGCGGCGCGAGCGAGCGGCGAATCTCGTAGAATGTCCATCACTGAACACAGGTCAAATGTTCTCGTTTTTCCCTTTTCTTCTTTTTTTGAGTTTCTTCTTCAAGGAATCGGTCCTCGTGGAACACGGAACTCATGGTATACGTGCGAGGGTTTTCCGGCAAAGTGAGCCACGTAGTTGGTAGGGTTTGCTGAAAGGGCTCATTATGAGCTTCGTTTTATCAAATGTAACTGTACATATTTTTCAGTCTATAATGAGCGTAAAAAGACGAATCCAGTGATATACATATTGTCATATCTTTTTGTAATTTTGATTTTTTGCGTCGTTTCAACCGTTGAAAACTTACAGGAAGTGCTAAATTTGCGTGACTGACCCTGTATATTTCTGTTTTATGCTGTAGCGAAAGAAATTGAATTATACGGCTTGGCGAAAAAGAGTTTTCGATGCAAGAACAACATCGTCACCAATAAACAGTTCTTAAAATGGGTTTAAAGCTGCCATAAACTACGTAAACACTTCATTTTTCAACCATTTAGCTTATTTTTAGTAAATTTCTAATACATATGCGTTAATGATATTTTATCAACGGATTTTGGCTGAGGTGGTGCCCACGTTATCCCGCTACAATTTATGTTCATCAAACATTACTTATTTCACTCAAACAATGTGCCACATTAGTTCGAATAAGGACAATTTTACCATATATATACCATATATAACATAACCATAGATATAGACACTTTTAAAACGGCCCTAGCTGCATATATTTTTACCAAAAATACTTTTATTTTAAATAAGATTAAAGCATGAAATCTCTACTTTAAGAACCTTGCTTCGAACAATTTAACAGTTTCACTGCAATCGGATAAAATTGCGCCGCGCACCGTCATTGTTAACGATCCTCATTCAAGGGCCACAGCCGGACCCTATAATTCTCCTCCAATCAGTGGTTGAATTCGACCCAGTCAGAGAATAGATACTATACAGAACGAAAAGCTACCTACAATCCTTGTGCCGATATGATGCGCATGGCAGCCGTACTGAAAGTGTGTAAACTGCTGTACGACCCGTCATTTGTTGTGTGGTGAACGGTGGTGAATGTGTCTTTTATTTCCGTTTTACTCGTTATATTTGTTGTGTAAATAACTAGCGAAAACATACCACGTAATCCAAGGGACATACTCTTAATATAAACAAATATTAACCCATTATTGCCCAGCGTCCTCATTTGAGGATGCATATTTCTGGTCAACTCAAATTTGCTTATTTTGCAAAATTTTATGAATTTTATTTCTTCAATAGACGTAGACACCCTAAACGAAATATATAAGCAAGTTTTTTCATTTCTGATTGCGAAATGTTGATTTAGCCGTGGTCGCTAAAGTATGACATACTCCTGGTCAGGGTTTATGGCCAGGAGTATGTCATTGCCAGGCCTATGATTAAGTTGGAGGGAGAGGCCGTTTTCAAGCCAACAAGTTGGTCTGCACCGAAGTTGATTGAGAAACAGCTAAGTTCTGTTTTGCTTCTTCTTCAAAAAAATGCTCATATAACCAGCAGTTTACCCGAAACATTGTCCTAATTGAAGCTTTTTTCTAATTTTTGTTTCACTTGATGTAGTAAACTAATATTTTATTTTTGTGTTGGACACGTAAATACATGCAACAAACTTGAAAGGAGTATTGTTTTAATTCAACATTCCTAAAGCCAATTATCCTGTCAATGACTCTCAGTCGTAATTCACTTCAGGTATTTACAACAATGTGAACGTAACTTTCTTTAATTTGTACATTTATGAGGATCAATCAAAAATATTCCTTGACACCATCTTGGTCTCTGATGCTGACGCTTGTTGTTCCTTTACATAGTTTCAAAATGGTTCGCGCTGCGCGGTGGCTCACTGAAGATCAAAGGAGCCGTCCTCGACTTTCTTTTCTGTGTAGTATCTATTTTGCATCCCAGCTGTGAAGTCAGCGTCGAAAACCGCCATCGTCGTGTCCTGAAGCCTAGAACCTTCCGGTGGCGGACGCTTCAGAGGCCACGGTGTTCCCGGTGAGCTATCGCACCCGCAAGAGAGTAAATAGACCTGGCGCGGGGCGGCCGAGTGCGAATCCGCGGTGGCCGAGTGGCGCAACGCCACTTGCGCGCTGATGGATGGCGCGAGGCCGCTAAAGGGCGTCCTCCTGCGGCGCGCGTAACCCAGTTGGCGCCGCTGGCGCACCCCCCGCGCGCGGCGCATAGCGTTATTCCGGCGGTGGCGTCAGCGCCCGCCCCTGCACCCGGCCGCCCTTTCGGCGCCAGAGCGCCGCCGCCTCTGGCCGGCAGCCCTTGCGCAACGCGCGCTCACGGCTTTTTATACGGACCGCCTCGCGGACAGTGGCATTGCTGCACGCAAGAGCGGGTTCAGCCCTCCCTCCCGGAAGAAAATTATGCTATTCAAACGTACGCCTTTTGCTGATGTTCTATACTCATTCGAAATATCAAAGGAGAGGTGATATCAACTAATGTCACTGCAATGCCTTTGACCTGGAGGTCCCAGATTCGAGTCCCGACGGTATCAGGAGTTCCGACACTAGCTACACAGTTAGGTTGAATTCAGTCGATGCCTGGAAGAGAATCCTAGTAGCCGGCTGCACTGATCTGTAGTTACCCGTCGTTTCTCCGATCATACTAGGCGAATGCTGAAGCTCTACCGTAACAAACAAGCCACTGACCGCGCGCGATCTTTCCTTTCCCTTCCTTGTCCTATCCTCAACCCGTCTTGCACGAACACTTTCGTGACTACACAACTATACATGCCGGGAGACCGGACGGGAGCTTGTCCCCACTGGGGCGGTGCCCCGCTGATGGAGATACATGGTTGAGGAAAACTTCGATAGCGGACGGGTAAGTTGGCCCCATATCTCACCATCCAGCAGGGGCAGATTACTGCCACCTCTCGAGGAAAAGACATGCACTACACTTACAGATCTAATGGCTTGCCTAGATTGACCACCCATTGACGTGCCTAGAATCATCAATCAATCAAGTGGTAAAGTAATAAATGTTAACAGTGAGTTAATGAAATATTCACTATAAATTAGAACTTGTTTATAACAAAACATCAAGTTGACGGGGCACTATACCTGTAACCTCCCTCCACCCCCGAGAAAAAATCCTACGTAAGCTTCAGTACAGAAGTGCTCCTCGCACCCATGGATTCCGATTAGTATTTCGTCATAATACTGCACTGTCATGGACGTGCGCAGCCTAACATAAGAGAGGGGACAACGTAGATTTCTGACCCTCTCCGTGCCAATTTTCCATTAACTATTTATTTACATCAATTTAATTTTCCTAGAGAATAAATAAATCAAACCATAAGGAGGTTGAAATTATAAATTTAATGAAATAATCAATCAATGATTTTAATGTTCATCCATTCACAGAGTTGCCATATGGTTCCGAGAGCATCTTTCCCGAATTCTGTATAAATTCTCCCAAAGTATTAGCTTACAAAAGAGGAAAATCAAGAAATTTTCATATATTTTCGGGGAGGGGGCACGAGCCATCTGCACTCCACCCCCTTCGTGAGCACGCTTATGTTGACAGTTATTGTCGTCTTAACGCAACCAATCAGAGGAACGAAAACCTACTCTCAACTTCTCTCGTCAGTTAAGGAATTAATAGTCTGTCGCCCACTAAGAGCAATCGAAACAGATGTAAGTATAGATAACAAATTCCAAGCACCCTTATTCCAAAACATCGTATTTTTGTTTGTTTTTTTCTTGTATGAAGGGGGTATTACCAAAAATACAACTAAATGACACACGATCGGTAAAGCAGATGAGAGCCGCGGTTTATAAACTTCAACTGCGGATGTTTTTTTGCTGTCAATAGGACTGTGGTTAGATTAAAACAAGTTGGAGATTGACAGTTGTGCTTCTGAAGCTGTAGCTTTATACAATATGAGTGTATGCTTTGGTTATTTTAATATTTATTTCAAGTGTATTTTCGTGTCCCTGGAACACGTGCTCAGTGATACGCAACCTGTGAACGTCGCTTCCTTCCATTCGCAACAGTCAATCATCAACTTCTTTAATTGGACCATAATAACGTTAACAACTAATATTACTACATCTCTTTCCCTGCTGAGAGTAGAGTCTGATTCTCTGAAATAGTGGGCACAAATGAAACATTTCTCGCTAAGGAGATAACATTTTAATAATATTACTGGTTCAAGAAGTATATAATATGCGAAAGCTTTTCAAATATTTTTTTCCACGATGCGATTCAAACACAGGTTCTTACATTTAGTACACGATTCACATTATCGTAAACCACCAGCATTACAAGGAAACCGAGACTTCAAAACTTTTCATTGGCATTGAAATTCAAAAATTTTCATTGGCATAATGTCAAGGTCAGATTTTAAAGAACAAATTTCATTTTTAAATTCCTATTTTCAAATTTGTATTAGTAGGATCATCTCAAAAAAATTAGTTTTGCAATTTTTAGAGTTCCCTGAAAATGAGACCTGCACCATGTTTCAGCGTTTTCCTATATCCGAGGAATAAAGTTAAAAAGAAAATTTGAGCCTTTTTCGAGAAAATAATTCCTCTCGATATCAGGCAAAAATTACGCAAAACTATTCGACTTCCGAAAATTTGTATATGATTTCAGTTAAATACCTATTCATTAAGAACAGATTTATTTAAGGAATAATCTCGATTTTCAATATTGTAACGAAACTCTCCGAAATAATTTGGACGTTTGCAATCTACGAAAATGTTTCAAATTCTAGTTCCGCCATTTTGCGCGTTTTGACTGCCCTACATGAAGGCCGGAAAGGAAAAGATAATTCGCGTTGCCCTTGGTCATGCGCTCCGGAGCCGATGGTTGTTAAACGCCCAACTGCCCCCCCCCCCCGCACACACACACACACACCAACTCCTCTCCCAAAGCGATTTCTCCTGTTGCTAAAGGACGTCCACCCGCTCCTCGACGTAAGTGAATTTCCCTGGTCGTCCACCGGGATCGGCTAAGGTGCAACTGACGTGAGTTGGTCTGTTCAAGAAATAAACTAGAGGTGCTAGAGAATGCCAGAGACTTTCTCTTACTAGTTGGTTTTCTAATTTTTCGGTCTGGACTAGCCTTTCACTTTTGCCCCACCCTCTTCCCAGCCTAAAGTACATTTTTCACATTTTCTCATAATTTTCTAAAATATGACTTTAAGAATATTACAGAAGAGTAAACCTGGTCCTATACGACAATTTTCATTGAAATCTTGGAGCGAAATTGAAGAGAAAATGGCGTTTGAGTGTTTCTGAAAATGCGCATTTTCTTACAAAACTTTTGAGTTTTCGAGAAATATTATAAGAAATTATTTGAAGCAATTTCTTCACAAATGCAATAATGGATACAAATTGCAGTTAATGAAAATATTAACTACGTGAAAAATATTAAAAATACATTTATGAATTTTGAAAACAAAACAACAAACCAATGTTTAGGAAGTTACTCAAAATATACGTACGCTATTTGGGGGATAGATTTCTGAAAAACAGAAACGAGAGTAACAATACTGACGAGACCTGAAAAGAGAGAGTGGGAGTTAATGAACAAAAAACGTTCTCAGAGTATTTGTGATTATACTTTTAACTTCACACTAGAGATTAATATTGAGAAACAACCAAAAATGTATCCAGTGTTACTAAAATGTCAATGGGATTTCAAAAGCAGCATTTGTCCCGCCTGTAGGTGCATCAATTTGGAGCCCCAGTGACCGGGTCGTAGATAAAAACGAAGGGCGCGCCCTGACGGAGACAGACGTTGTGTCTAACGGGTAGTGCCGTCCGTCTCGACCACACGAGGAGCTGCCCTGCCCTCGCGTGCTGCTGCAAAGCACCTGTCCGCCGGCGCATAGATCAAAGTGCCCTTGTGAACCCGACGTCCCTTCCCTGCACTGCTACTCGCTGCCTTTGAGCGTTACGAGGTCTCGTTCTGTGGCCGGGGCGAGATTTTCAGCCACACACTCGGTGGACTTGTAATTTGCACGACCTGTTTGCAACGGCGTCTCTCCTAAAACGAGAAAGCAGTCCTTTAAACGTTCTTTGCGTCTATGCATTCAGTTTGCGAGTGCGGTTTTGAAATGAACTTGCTCATTAAACATGTAATGCACAAAATTAAAACAGTTTTCCTAAATGCAAAACAAATAAAAACATCTCAACTATAATCTTCAGATATCCAAGATATCAACATTTCCATTTCTTAATTTGCTGGGGTAATTTTATTATCATTAGCAAGTGCAGGATCTCTCTTAGCTTATTTGTTTCGAAATATTTTATATTTTGAAATTTTATGATCACAATCTTTTCAGATCTACTTAATACTGAGAATGAAGTAAACTTCGTAAATATTTTTTTATTTAGGCTTCGGATTTGGAACTCGAGAAACAAGAAAGTAGGTTAGACCTAAAATAGTCTCAGACTCGATTCTGATGCATACTAACGTAAGTACGTTGTATAAAATGTTTGGAAAATATCTTTATTTTGATTATAGTCTAATTTTACTTGTCACAATTGCGTACGTCGCGTTCATTTAAAAATGCTGAACTATATTTCATTTTTAACTTCGTTTCTGTTTTTCACTTAAATAACTTCCAACTAAAGAACGAATTAAGTTAGCAATCGCAGATGTTAAAAAACGGCATTTTTTAAAAAACTTATTTGCTGGCCGAGTTAGCTACCTCTCTTAGAAACATTAAATACAATCGTTTGTTGCTTTGGGTTACAGTTATAACCTAAAATGTCCATAAATATGTATGGTGTATAGTGATGCGGCCAAATCTCGTAATCGAAAACTTTGGATTAATTGAGTTGATATTTCAACTCAATTAATAACAACATAGATAAGTACAATATGTCATGTGCTGGGCATGCTATGCCCTGACTTAATAAATTATTCATTATAAACAAGCCAAAATGTATTAATAGCATATACTACTTTCAGGGTAACATTGCGATACTGGTCATCTTGCATCTCTAGATTTATTTCCTTTGAGAAGAAATTCTTACATTGAATTAATGGCCATTTGTGAGTTTATATATCATTTCTAAAGCATATGACTTATAAATTGTAAACAATGATAAATTACTTTTGATACAAAATTACTTTTTGTTGTCGCCATATTATCGCCAAAATTATTTCAGGTAAGATTATTGTTATTTATTTCTAAATATTTTTTAAAACTGATAAGTGTAATTTTTGTAATTAAAATAGTGATTAGTATTCTTATTATCTTTAACTATTAAATATTAGTAGTTTTGCATTAATAGTAAAAAACGAAAATGAATTTGAGGAAGTTGCATCCCATCACTCTCCACAAATCCAATAAGTATACTGAAATTCTCTTTCACACAATACACTAAGTTTAATAATGAAAGTAACCATTGTGTTACCTTGAATTTTTTCCCAATCCCCTTCAGCGCTGATAGAGAGTGTTTAACTGGTGTAATAAATGTATTAATCTTGTACTGTTGGAATGCCTGATATGATCTTCATCTGAATTATTTAACGAATCAATGAGAGGCTTCACTGTGAAATTACTGCATAATAAGGGAGTATTGTACAGTAATATAAATGATAGGAGAGTGTAATTATTTGTGCAACTTTATATGTTTACTGTGTCATTTAATTAATATACTGTACTGATAGAGTATATTAATATATATAGAGTATATTCCTGTTTCAATAAATAACTCTTAAACTAGTGGTGCCGTAGAATGGCACAGATTTTCTCATAATAGTGCTTTTATTTCTTTGATCTTGTCTAGCTTTAAGGTCTTGCTCCATCCCCTTACCAGCTATAATCTATGGCCGCCCAAAGACCATTTATTCAAATTTTCCTCAATTTTTCGGTTTCCTGATGGTAGAATCGAAATATTACGTTAAGAATATTAAAGAAGAGTAAAATCTCGTCCTATATGGAAATATGCCTTGAAAACATGAAGTCATTTTTAAGAAAATATCGTTACAGTAAATGGAAAATTTGAAGTGCTTTTTCACGGAAATTTTTATTTTTCGAAAAAAACACTATCGGAAGTAAACACTATTTGAAGCACCTCCACTCTCAACCGCAGTAATGTATCAAATTGCTGGAAATGAGCATGTTGAAGACGTGAGAGATATTTTAAAAAAAGTACTGCATTTGTGCAGTACTTTTCGCACTATCCGTACGAAAAATGTGAAAAAAACTTGGAGCCGTTTTTGAGAAACTGGCGTTGGAGCGTTTCAGGAAATGTGTAAGTTTGAGCTCATTTTGCAGTAAAAATTTAGGTTTTTGAGAAACTTTATAAGACATTATTTCAAACATATCTATTCATAAATGTAGCGTGAATGAAGTTTTCGAAAACTTAAAAGATTCCTGTAAAAAAGAGCTTCAAATTTTGCATTTACACTAGAGTTTAAACAATTTTTGTTTCAAACGGCTCCAAATTTTGCAACTGAAATTGTCGATATAGGACGAGGTTTTACTCGTCTTTAATATTCTTACAATAATATTTCGGTTCTACCTTTAGGAATCAAAAAACTGAGAAAATTTCAAAAAATGTACTTTGGGCGGCGATAGATGGCAGCTTCCGTAAGGGTAGGGAAAGACCGAAAAGCTAGCCCAGACCAATGAAATTAGAAAACTTTCTTGGTACGAGAAAGTCTGTGCCATTTTATATCACCACTAGTTTCAATAAGCAAAACAATAGCTTTATTGTATACATAAACCATATTATAGAATTTAAAGTTTCTTAATGCTAGGTAACATATTGTTAAAGAGAAAATTAGTGAACATGAAATATTTATTTAATGTTCACTAATTTTCTTCTTAACACACATTCAAAATGAATTTATCATTACAATAAATAACAAGAGTAAATCGTCAATATTACCAAGGGATCAGCTTTGCACTCGAATTTAATGCGCCGTCGAATCTAATGCCCACCACGATACTGCATGTGGTAAAAAAAGATGCGCATTAGATTCGTATAAATACGTATATATTTTCTTTATATTTTTATACGATGGTAGAAAAAATGTTTATATTTCATAAGTAAAGTTGTTGTAATTTTACAATAACTTTCCGCACTTAATATGATAATTATTATACACATTGTTTCATATTATTATAGCTTGGAAGTGAGCAGTAAATACAGAATTCTGTGTTCTTTCTTAAGTGTAAGTACTGTAATTTAGCCGACAAACGAAGTGGGTCGGTCCTGTCTTAATATATTTTATGCGCGAATTACGTCGGTAGCAGAATTTACCTGCTTGGCTGAGAACCAGAGTAAACAACGTATTTCAGTATACCGATTTCTGGGTTAGCGTTTCAGGCCATTCTTTACGCAGAGCATGTCTCCATCTGCTCTTCCTCATACTCAAGGATGAAAGTCAACAAAGTGCAATAACTTTTCATAGAAAACAATCCCGATGTTTGCGGAAAGAATAATGCGTTGTTAAATTCGGATGTTGCTTGAAGATGTTTCCCAATGTGTTACACACTACTCCACAATCACTTAATCATCGTAAATGTAAACCTTACATATATTCTGAGTGCTCTAAACGTCTTGAAGATTTAAGAGGATTGAAGAGTGTTAAAAACGAAAGTAGCTCTTAGGACTTGGCGGCACTCCGGTGCATACTCGAAGCCTGGCATCGCTTTCGTTTGAGACTTTTTAGTTGAGGATAGGGGAAGAATTAGTTCCAACTGATTCCATTATACATTCAGTATTTTATAGCAATTCAGAAACATGGTCAGTGGCCAAACTGCGGTATTAATGTTAATGATTTTGTTGATTTCTTATAACGCATATAAAATAATGGAAAATTCATGTAAGTTTCCTCCAAAAATTAAAATATCACATTGATCTCCAAAACGGAACATCTAGCTCTTAGTTCTGATGTACTTACTGAGTTTCAATTCAGAAGCTTCTAATCGGACGGAGTTTATGAGCGACACATAAATCCGCCAACCACCCAGACAGATCCATCGCTTTCTGGATACAAAATTGCGTGTATCTCCTAGCCACCTTTGCCATTCTTAAAATCTCTGGAGCAGTACTGAGAGACCTTAATCCCGTTGTGTCTGCAAAATTACAGCTATGAAGAACCTTAAATACGGATTTTACGTCCGACAATTCGAGATTCTATTGTTGAAGTGATTCCCATACTTTCAACCTCGTATTATGGCTTTGGGAGAAAAAGTATCACATGGGTGAGTTAGAAAAAGAAAGAAAAAAACCCAACGAGAAAACTTTAGGGCAGTGAATGAATCAATCATACCGCCTACTTATTATGTGATTCAGGGGAGGTATTTAAGAGAAAACTAGTGGGAGTGCTCTTACGAAGGAACTTCTTAAGAGAGAAAGTTATGAAATGCTTAGGGAAAAAGCGGGCGAATTTTTGGCAGAAAAACTCTTATTAACAGACCCTGGTAACGAAAAAGTGGATAAATACAGCTTCTAAATTTTGAAGAAGATAAAAAGTCTAACACGTGGTGATGCCAGAATCCAAAGAATGCTAACTTTTTGAGAAGACGACATTCTTTTGAACATTTTTTTATACGCTCAATGTGCACATTGCTTTTATAAATCAAACACATTTACTCCCTACCGACAAATTCGATATCTCCAACTGTAATGGTGCCAACTGTAAAATTTATCGTTTTGACAGAATTAATTCAGATGCTTCCCGAGGAGTTGCTATTCTCATAAAAAAACTTCATTAAAAACTAATCATTTCAATTCAACAACCATCCTTCTCTTGAAATCCTTTCTTTAATAATGAATATCAATATTAATTACTATTTTTCAGTTGCCTAGAAACCTCCAAAATACACATTTCCTCTCTTAACATTTAAAAAAAAGTTCACAATATAAACAAAAACATTTTTCTTGGCGATCTAAATTGTAAGCATCAAATTTCGAGTTGTAATACAACTAACGGAATTAACTTACACAATTTCTTATTTCTAATAATGTACAAATACACTCCCCTTCTGAACCTACTTACTATTCATATAATAATAACTAGCGTACCCGTGCGAGAACTCTCGCATGTTAATCCCCACCCTTTCCCTATCTTTTCCATAAAGAAGTCTATCCTTTCCATAAAGAAGGAGAGGAACCACTAATGTGCTTACAGAATATCAAACAAAATAACAATGCAATTGATGCAACTGATGTTGGAAACAAATACTCAATAAAAGTTTATTCACCATTAAAGAGAGATGTTATTGGAACAATTCATAATTCTTTAAAAACAACATTTGAAGATATTATTCAATCTTCCTTGAGAGTTAGCTTTCTCTTTCCTTGATTGTCACAAAAATAATAGGAAAGGTTTTTACTCTTAAGAAAACCAAATAAAGTAGCGCGAAAATACCAGATCGGGCAAGTACAGACGTATTCTTAGCAATATTATTTAACTTTCCTTTGTTATGATAGGACAGGGATTGGATAGAGATGATTTGTTATGAGGAACCGAGGGGGTTTTGGAGAGTCAAGGTGCCAGCTTGATGGGGTGCGAAAATTGAAAAATTATTTGTATACTAAAAAGTATTGGATTCCTTTCTGCGTTCTTACGTACCTCAAGAAAAGCAATTCCAAGCCAAAAAATAATCAAGCTAATATTTTCATCCTTGAGGACGAAATACAATTTGTTGCCATTAGAAACAATTTAGTAGGCTTAGACTTCACTTCGGTATATGGGAATGTTGCTCAAACGATGTTTGCATATTGAATATCTTAACGAACCGACACCTTGAGTTTAATATCAAACGGTGTATTATTTACAACATGAGTTTGCAGCTGGGCGTTGTTTACGTACTTCCAGATACCGCCAATATTTGTTGAGTGACTTGAGGCAGTTGTCGAGTGACTTGCGCTATTCTTTCCATAATTTTAAATTTTGTTGTTTTTTTAATTAATTCACGTAGTATTGTAGACTAGCGCGTTTTGATTTTTCCGTTTATTTCAAGCTATTTTACTGTAGCCACTTTAAAAAGTTTGTTCTTTGTGTTTTTCCATAGCACAAGTTTTCCCGCTATACCTCTGTGTACCCGTGCGAGAACTCTCGCATGTTAGACCCCACACTCATCCCTATCCTATTTTAATTCTAAGAGGGAAAGTAATTAACGAAACGTGTTTATTTGTTTAAAAATCTATAAATGTAACTTGCAACGTAGCTTTTCGTGATAGTCACAGAAATATTAGCTTTTACTTTTGAGAAAACTATGTGTCTGAACCCGTTGACTTGAAAAATTTCATCGAATGATAACGAAAATATTGGTACAGGTAAAACACAAACACAGTCTTCACTCTTCACTGTACACCCACATCCCTCCGCAATTAAGTACACAGCACTTACAGACAATGGCAAAATGGTAATTGAATAATATATGCATAAGAAACAATCTTCATAGGTATCAAGCTACTACAATAGTACTTCTAGTTGTTGCTGGAGAGCAAATCTTGAATGAATGATTATGCAAATAAACCTAATCAGACTGCACAAACACGCTGTATACAGAACCGTACCGAATATAAGATTGAGGAATCTAAGCCTTCTAAGCGTGTTGTCACAAAAATGGCTACCAGCTCAAGGGCTGAAATATTGAGGTGGCCTTGATAGTATTGAAACGTGAAACCGAAAATTTAATTGAAAGTCGAGGAATATCTCATCTTATAGATTATGGTGTAAAAAAATGTTACTTTTTAAGGCCCGAAAACGCTTAGTTAAGAGTTATTTGATGAAAACTTTGGCAAGTGTTGCGGGTTGCATTTGATTTGAATATTTAGATGCGTTTTTAAACAAATCTTTCATATTTTTAAAGCCAAAGTGCAATTCGTCACGTCTCCGTAAAATTCTCTTTCTTTAGAGACCTCATTTATAAGATTGGTTACGTGTGAGTGCCGCAACGGAAAGGTATACTACCGAAATAATACAGCAGACGATAATGATAATAATAATAATAAATAATAATAATAGTAATAATAATACTTGTAATAATATTCTTAATATTCTTAGAAAAAGTTTTCTTTTCCCATAATGTAAAATGTACTTCTTGAATTAGACTCTGAGCATTTTCAATACTTATTACTTATCCTTTTCCTATAATATTTCTTCTGTCTTCACACCTCCTTTTCAAAAAATTAGCTGGACTGACTTTCAATACTATATTGAGAAAATAATATTCAGTTTCCTCATAATGTACAATCTACAAATGATATTGACATTTACCTATCTTATTTTATCTCTACAATACTTGAGACAGTTTATTCTCATTCAATCTTTATTCCTAAATTCCCCTTAGCTCCTATAAACCACTACCTTTGCATATTCTTAACCTGATCAAAACTAAACACACTTTACGTCGTTATTGGCAATTAACTCGTCGTGTTATTAAATCTAAACTTAACCACATTTGGAAAATAATAAAACCTAGAATACATTTATTTAAATTTCATCAATATCAAACTTTCTTCAACAAATCTACCCTCAATCTAAACAATTATGCTCTACAATTCAACGACTTTATGATGACAAATTCTACTCATTCCTATCTTTCAAGAATCTTCCTCCACTGCCCTAAATGATCCTGAAAAACTTAAAATACTAGGCTTACTTCCAGTCTTCCTTTGTTGCTAATCCAATACATAATACTCAACTTCAAAATCATATAACCCACTTTCTTTCCCTTCCTGATTATAAGGTCCCACAACTTATTCATTTTATATCCCCTACTGAAGTTCACAATATTATAAAAATATTCAAAATTCGCAAATCAACTGGATTTGATCTAATTATTAATAAATCACTGAAATTTTAAAGTAATAAATCCATTGCTGCATTCACTAATATTTTGAATTCGTCTCTTCGTTTGCACTATTTTCCTAATATTTGGAAATTAGGTATAAATATCCTTATTTGTACACCAAAGAAGGGCCCAAGAATTTCTTCAAATTATCGACCTAATAGTTTACTTTCTCCATTATCAAAAAATATATGAAGTGTATTACTTCATAGAATTTATACACTCACTTCTCAAAATAACATTATTCAGCTCTCATAATTTGGATTTACGCACATTCTACTCGTCATCAGCTATTGCTTATTACTGAACACATAGAAAATTCTTTCACTTTAAAAAAATACTCAATTGTAATCATTTTAGCTATAGAAATGGCATTCGACAACGTTTGGCATGATGGTTTAATATATAAACTTCATCTTGTTGGTATCCCTTTCATCTTATAACTATTATTCAAAATTTCCTATCTAACAGAACACGGTTAAATATAATAATTCCTTCTCTCAAATATTCAATATTTCTGCCGGGGTCCCTCAAGGTTCCCGTCTTTCTCCTCTCCTATTCAATATTTATCTATCCGACATTCCCAAATTCGTTTCTTTTAAATTAGCTCTTTTTGCACATGATGCAGCACTTAATTCACACACTAATATTCTTCTTGCTAGAAATAAACTTCATATAGATCTTAATCGTTATTCGGTGTGGGCCTACAATTGGAGAAACAAATCAATATTGATAAATACCAAGACCAAATATTTACGTTATGCAAGCCAACTCCTCCTCCCCTTCACATTCATAATTTGGCTTTCTTCCTCTTCCTCTGTTAAATATGTAGGTTTTCAGTTAGACACAAACTGAACGGGAAAATTCTTATTAAAATATTACACAAAAAGCCACAATTAAAATACATAAACTTAATACCATAATAAATAAATAACTCAACTCTCTGTGTTAAGACTGCTAAATTAATATACCTTCAAGACCTACTTTAAGATGTGCTTGACCAAATGGTCAAACGAAGCTAGATCAAATATACAAAACTTCAAATTATTCAAAACAAATTCTTTAGAAAAATTCTACATGCACCTTGGTTTATTCCCAACACACAAATTTACAATAAACTAAAACTCTGTACAATCCATGATTTGATTAAAAATTATAGTCTTAATTTTTTTAATGCTTTTCCTTCATTACACCATGCACAATTTTTTAATCTTATTTTTTATCAATTATTATATTATTATATTTATTATATTATTATATTATTTATTATTATATTATCAATTATTATATTATTTATCTTATCAATTTTTTAAATCTTAAACTTATCCCTCTAATCGTAGAATTAATTCCAAAATTGATAACGATAAATTTAATCCTTTGTAAGAGTATTTTCTCCTACTTCTTTTCCATTTTTCTTAATCTTACAACATTTTTCTAACTCTTAAAATTTGCCTTGCTTCCTCTTAAGAGCTTGCCTTCATAGGAGGTAAAAGTTAGTGTCCAAAACGACTGTCCGTATATTGTAAATTTCAGTACCCTGAAAGACAAATTGTTGAAGAGGAAGTAATAAATTAAATTTAAAGAAGAATCCATATTTTGTGTGTCCTTGATACCCAGTGGCGGCTCTACCATAAGGTCACATGGTCACGTGCCCTCCCACTTGTAAAGGAAAATATTAATAGTGGACTGAAATACGTGTCATATTATCGAGTAATAATTCTAGAGAATTTACGTTAAGGTTTTCACGGGCAATATTGGTACTATTTCACAGCACAGATAACGAGGCAGTTGTGGCAACAAGGCGAAGTCCGCAAGCTTCTTGAGACCAGCTCCCTCCCGTTCAGAAAAGCTTTTCCTCATAGTGCGAGGAAAAAAGGGAGGGGGTAATGCTCCCTTAAGGCCCTTCACGGTCACAAGTTTTTTGTGACTGACACTGCAAGCGCCACTTTACAGATGTACAAACAACGCTCATAGTGTCTGAGAAATGAAATGCTGATTAGCTCAGGACCCGCGTAATCTTCATAATATCAGCAGCTGTGAATTCTGTGCGAGTTTTTTTTCTTTTCTTGAGCGTGAGCGTTTGTTGTTTCAACTGAATTGTTCTCTCTTCTCATTCAGCCTAGTTAATACGTGAGAAACCAATGAGGAATTTCAAGTGTTTTTCAGTTTACAGCGCTTAAACTTCAAAATAAAATTTTTATTAGTTATTTTCTAGCTTTTTGTTTTGTGCCCTATCTGGCCTGAAGTTTAGGAGCCGCCACTGTTGATACCGAAAAATTCAATTGATGGCGAAACGACCGTCTGTCTATGAAGAACGCTAGCGGTTAAACTGTTCAATCGATTTTCTTCAAAATTGATGTTCCCCAATCGATCTGACAGATGTCGCAGACCCTTGAATTTGAAACCGAAATTTTATTTCTGGGAGTAGTTGACAGAAACATTCGGGACATTTTCAAAATTTTCTAAAAACTGGCGTTGAAAACTCTAATTTTTAGAAAAATGAAAAAATTAAACATTTTCTGAGTCTTCTTCCAACTACAATTATGAAGACAAGCATATTTTAAATAAAATGTGTGTATGAAAAACAGATCTAAAAATAATGTCATGTACGCTTTTTTGAAAACATGAGTATTTTGTGCGCAATTTTGTCAAATAGGCAATTTTTATTTCCTTTAAACCATTTCTTTAAAAACTGCACAATATTTTTGGATTAAATTAGGACCTTGGAGAACGTACAGGATGCTTAAGAGAATGGTGCGAGTCTCATGTTCGTTAAATGTCTGATTTTTCGAAAATTTAAAAACAAATATATTTCAGCGTCTTCCTACAACTACAATTGCGAGGATACATTTTTATTAATGAAACAAGAAGAATTCATCAAGAACAGATCTTCAAATTAAATTATGTTGAAGTTTTTGAAAATATGAGTATTTTTTTCTAATCTGACGACAAACATAGTGGTTCTCTTCGAATTTACTGCACTTCAAGAATGTAAAATAGGTAATTCCAGGCAGTTGGATGCTTAGTATGTTAGAATTTGTATATTATTTCACAGTTCTTTGTTCTTTTCTTACATTCCAGCTTTTGTGATACATTTACAAATTATTCTTTTTTAATTTATTTGAAACCTATTTTAAATTGCGCTCATTAATTGGGTTAAATGTGAAAACGAATAAATGATTTCGCTTTGCTTAATAAGATATGGAAATAAAGAGTAATGCATGTAAAAGCCGAGTAATTTTGATGAACAGAAAATATATTTAATTATATATTTTTCTATCCATTCTCTAGCTAGCGGTGTCAAGAATGCTAATTTGCAAAATGTGTATCCCATACGAATTAACAGTAATTGTTGCTTGTTGCAGTCCATTATTGTAACGCCGCTCTGATAACAGAAGGTTGGTTTTCAAATGGTTGTTGAAGTGTGAGACAGAAATTGTCATATTATAATATTACATAGTCATTAAGAATATCGCGAGAAAGTACGTGCTTTTGTAGCAGCACGAGTTTTCATCAACGCTCGTTGCTATTATTTATTCTGAACTCAGCTAACCTTAGTACGGGAGTAGAGGGTAGTGATTCCCAGGCTCAAGAAAACGTGCTCGTATTGCTTGGACCCGGCTGGCCTTGGCCCACGAGAGAACCCCTGCGAGTTAAACCGTCCACGAGGCGTCGCGTCGCGTCGGAGGTCGCGGGCCGGCGGGGGTAGGGGTAGCCGCGCGGGTGGGCGCTGGCGGCCTATTTTGCGCGCCCTTGCAGCGCCCACCCGCCGCTGGCACGCACGGCACTCCGACTGCACTGCACGCGAAGCGCCGCGACCTTGGATGGAACTGCGAAAATTCCATCACACTTACCACGTACATGTCTTTACCGATTATGGACTGAAATTAGATAATAAGAGGTAGTTAATTGCTAGCTGGAACAGTTTGGACACAGCTGTGGATATTGGAACACCGCTAGCTAGCAAAAGTCGGATTAATTCGGTTATAACTTTATTAAAAGTTTATGCCTTTAGAAATTCTATGAAGAATTTAAGCGAAGTTATCGTGCTAATTGATCAGTTGTAAACGGAAGGTTTTTTGTCACCCAGATCCACTAGATCATTTTCAGACTCTTTCGGGCAACTGCCAATAACTTCATTAAATAATCAATTAACGTGATCCGCTTCCTAATTCGCTGTTCTTGCTCTTTCCATATTTTAGAACCACGATTGCATAGCAGGGATGGGTGTATTATGTTCTTGTGGTATAGACAAAGGACACGGTCGACGAAGGGTTAAAATCTACTCAGCAATGACCTTGGTGAAGGCTCCCAAGACAATTGGCGGAGATCTATTTGTCGGGCACCTGCTAACGACGCTGTTGGCGGCAGAGCGGGGAGACTCCCAAGCGGTGAGGCGAGCGCAAAAAGTGTTGGCAGAGGAGCGCAGTGTTCCACAAACGATTACAAAACGGCCAAAATCAATTTTAATCTTGCACAACCACCTATGATGTTATTAGTTACATTTCATGTATAATTGCCTGTCTTCTACTGAATATTTGGAGACCGAGAAGTCCGAGATTCCAGTTCGGGCGGTGTAGCATTGTTTATACGTGAGCTGAGTGGCTCGACCGTTGAAGTGAATGCTTGCTTGAGTATTCCCCACAGGAATGATATATTACATCGGTGCAGAATTTCACCGACTGGGCGGAAAATAATTCGGAATTTGCGCAGAGAAAGTGAATTTTGCAGAATTCTGCTCAATGGGCGGTATTCGCCGCCTTTTTGATAGAATTTAGGCTCTTGTTTTTTCACCACTTTCATTCATGAAGGGAAATTTTAGTTCTCTTTGGCGACGGTGGTTCGTGCCGGATGGGTCAGAGAAACCGTTTAACACTATCAGTGAAACTATGAGAATCCTACCTTCCATGTGACCCACGAGCAATTGCCAACGAAAGAATGTGGTGTTTAGTTGCCATCTGCTAGAAACTAGAACAGTTTATTTCTCTGACGATAACGCTGCAGTCACAACTTGAATTATTTTTGTCGATCCACGGCGACTAATATTAAACGTAAGCATTCTTTACAGTCGACTGAATTTTTTACTTTCCCGTGTACATACGAATATACGGAGTAATAAAAATAGTATAAGGAAAGTTTTGTAATGCTGCGCGAAAAAAAGGCGAATTTTCTTACTTTCCCGTATACACATACTACGTATATTCGGACTAATATTCGGCAGTAAAAAATTCATTGCCGGGCATTGATAACGAAATAGTGGATAAATCCAGTTGCTAAAGTCAAGAAAAAAAACTAACTCATGGCGTAGCCAGAATCCCTGATTTGTTCATCTTTCATACCGAAAAACCAATTGAAAGCAAAACGTCCGTCCGTCTGTCCGGTGTCTGTGAACAACACTAGCGCCTAAACCATAAGTACGATTTCTTCCAAAACGAATATTCCCCGGTCGATCTGATTCCACTCGAGTCGCCGTGATTTTGAAAAACTTTCTTCAAAATTTGCGGGTACTTTACATGAAGCCCCACGGATATTTTCAAAATTTTCTCAAAAATGGTATCAAAGTTTTTCTCTAAATTTCTTGTAAGAATAGAATAACGTACACTTATGGCATAGGTCCGATTTTCCCGGTTAACTCTGAATTTTCGAAAATTACAAAAGATAGAGATTCAACAAAATTGATGATAGAGATTTTTCCTCCAAATAAAATGTGTTCTCCAAAGAGAGATCTTTCATCAACATCATGTACATGTTTTTGAAAATGTTAGTAGTTTTTGCGCTAAATTGTGTGCAATATGTGCAATTTCAAAAGAGTACAAAACCAAGATTTTCTCAAAAACAGCTCCATTTTTTTAAAACTTTTGGTCGGAATAGTAGTAAATGTACTCTGTGAGATAACATAAACACCATATTGCTCTATTCTTTTATTTGTTCAAAAATTACAAAAATGAAATTTGAGTTGTCTCACACGTCGTTAATATTTACATTAGCGGTGATTTGTTCACATTATTATATTTACGAGTACGTTTCTCGCGAACTCAACCGTTTTCTGTGAAAACTAGCTCAAAATTCCGCCTTTTCAGAAACGCTCAAACGCCATTTTCTCATAAATGTTTTCTTCAAAATTTTCGGACGGATATTGCAAATAGCACTCTTTAATATGATGTAAAGTTAAATTTAAGTTTTTTTTAAATTACACCAATGTATTTAAGATCTTTCACACAAAATACACATTACTAGCAATTTGTAAACACAATTATAGTTGTGAGTATATATGCTTCAAATGCGTATTTTCGAAAATGCAAACATTTTCTAGAAAAAAGATATTCAAATTTCGCATTTTTACTAGCGCTTAAACGCCTTTTTCTTAAAAACGGCACCAAAGTTTTCAAAGAAAATTGCCATTTAGGTACAAAGTTTTACAGTTCTTTAATATTCTAAGATTCATATTTCCGTTCTACCATTAGCTCTACCAAACCGAAAAATTAAGAAAATGTCAAATAATGTACTGGGTGCGATAGATGGCTGCAATAGATGGCAGCTGGCAAGAGTATGTGACAATTCCGAATAGTTAGCCCTGGCTCAAGGAAATAGAAAACTAATACGGCAAAGTCTGTGCCATTCTGTAGCATTACTAGTAGATTCTCACTAATTTGCCATTGGGCGGAATTGGGCAAAGGTTTGATCCTCTGGGGGCTAATTTTCTCACGACCGATGCGGAAACCATCTGTTTTGATCATTCGTTAAGATGGTTTCCTGTGATCTACTTAAGGCGGATGGCTAGAGCATCATATACAGCGGTGCTCACGCGATCCTACCTTCATCATCTTTTCCCTCTCCCATCTACAGTCCGGGCAATGGGTTGATGCTCTTTACCACGATCTACACCCACATGTAATACGGTAGTGATGCGGATGTTGGGTCAAACGACGCAAAGAAATGTAACGACACAGGCGGATACAAATAAATGTTTCAGGTTTTTATTTATAGAATAAATAAGTACATAAATAAATAAATAAAAAATTCTTGAAGTAGGAACACTGAGTCGCCTTCTTCAGTACAACTAACTTGTTTCGATTGCTCTTAACGGACGGAGGACTGTAAAATCCTTAACGGACGCCAGCTTTTAAGAGTGTCATTTCGCCCGTCTGGCTACGTTAAGTCGATATAATAGAACAGTCTTAGTAATTATAAATAACAACGGCATCTCTGTCGGAGAACAGGGAGCAGCACGCGAGGTGCGACACAGGCGTCATGCGCGGAATGCGCCGCCATTTGGGAAGGGCGCGTCCACGCAGTACCCGCGATGCCCCCCCCCCACCTCCTCACGCGCTAAAAATACGCTGCTGCCTCGTAAACACGGCGAAGGTGCCGTTGCCTCTCGAACTGGGTCAATGTTGCCACTTTTTGCAGCGCCCCTTGCATTTATTTTCGCGGAAGACATTCATTTGGAAAGTCCGACATTTTGTGTACGAACGTTGGCAGACTTAATGGGAGGATCTCGAGGCGTATATAATGCGTTCTTTGGGCGTTTCTGGAGATTTGTGTTCTCTCTGAGACAGTTGTCCGGTTTCAAGTCATAATAAAGGTCAAAAGAACTTGTATATTAAAATTATATGGGTAACGGTGCTTTTGTAGCACTGCTAGTTTTGATGCATGTTGTTTATTTTGAGAAACATTCCGTTCCCACAAAACTGGAACTTTACTACTCTGTCTTGAATAGCTGCGCTTACTGTCATTCACTAATCCGTAATAATTTAACTAAATCTATCCAAGAACAACCCAAAATATTCCGCCTTCTCCTTCTTCAAAATATTCACGGACGTCATAGCCGAATAAAATCTAAAGTACGAAGAAGTGGACTGAAACTTCAGTCAACAGGGTATATTAGGAATGTCATGGAGAAGTAGACTATTGCAACTCTTTTATCTATATTCATTTTTTCAATGTGAAAGTGACTGTGAGAACTACAAAAATGAAAAGTGCTTGATTAGAAGCTGAATGTTTCGTCAACTTTGCATAGATGTTTCACAATTGGCATAAACAAATGTATACAGTGCAATAAATTTCCTACTTGTCACATTATTCTTCACTTTTCCCTGTTCTTCAAAACTCGTTAATTTAGATTCTTATCCTTTCAACAAACAGTCTCTACCCATACCTTATCAGCTTTTTAAAATGTCCTCTTCATCTCTGGCGGTATACGTTTCATATCCACACATCACTAAATTTCATTCGAAACACATGGCAAATCTTTCCTAGTTTCTTTACTTAAGTTATTTTCGCCAAGAGTTTCTCAAAACCTGGAGTCATACTGATACATTGGAAGTTCATTACCGGCATTTAGAAGTGCGTTACAGCGTTGCCCCGCGTGGGTGGAGGGAGGGCAGGGTGAAGAGAGTCGCAATCGCGTAATGGAGTAGCGCATGACGCATCGCCGCCAGATTGGAAAAGTGGCCGTCCACCCAGTGACCTAGTCCGCCGCCGCGCCGCTTCCTGCGAGCGCTGGCGACGCGCGAAAGACGGACGGACGTAGCGAGGAAGACAACCACAAGAGGAAAATGGTAATGATGGGAAGATACGTTAAAACGAGAAATAAAACAAGCTTCAAACATAAATAATCTTAATGACGCCTACGTTCACATATCTAAAATGAAATCCCAGTATGGAGGTTTGAGCTTTAATTCACCATACGTAAGTGGTGCTACAGAATGTCACAGACTTCTCCGTATTGGTTACTTCCCTGACCTCTACAGTCTAGGCTTGTTTTTGTCTTTTGCCCTACCCTCTGCCACCTGCTACCATCTACTACCACCTGCCTACCACCTGCCTTCAGCCGATTAAAATGCATTTTTTCAATATTTCCAATCTCCTAATAATAGATTTAAAATATGACTTTAAGAATATTACAGAAGAGTAAAATCTTGTCTCATATGCAAATTGCATTGACAAATTTTGAGCCGTTTAAAAATCGTCGTTTGAGAGTTTCTGAAAATTCGAAAATTTGAATTCATGTTCACAGAAAACTTTTGAGTTTTCGAGTATCTTTACAGGAAATCATTTGAAGTGTTTCTACTCACATATGCGTAATGGATAAAAACTCCTATAATACAACTGCAACTACAGTATTAAAGACGTGCGACATTAAAAAAAAATTTGAAGGGATTTTAAAAAACATGCCATAGTCCAAATACATTATTTCTTAGGTGAGCGAAAAAAGGTTCCATGACAAAATTGGTTTACATTTGAAGCATGAAAATTTTTATGAACTTTCTCAAACTATTGAAAATACCGATGAATACTTGAGTGTAGTTCGATGTCATATTGTATTATGGAAATTATTGGATAAAGTGGGGGGTGTTTGAATTATGGTGTTTTTTCAAGAAATTGAGAAATTTGTATATCATCATTATTTATTTGGGGTAGTAATATACAATATTTGAAGGAATAATGTAAACGTTAATGCACTTAATCATTTTGGAATATTGTCGACCAACTTATTATTCTTTGCCACTGCTGTTATCATCTTTATCAGTGATTTCCTCTTTCACATTAGCAGCTACCACTAACGACAAATTTATATAAAAATCTCTGTTAGCAGGCGACTGTAAATATTTAGACAAATTTTGAAAATTAATTTGTGATTAAAATGTGCTTCTCTTCTTTGCTTTACGTCTCTTCCACGCTGTTCTTTCTACATCTGACGAAGAATCTATTTCGTAGCTGTTACTTTTCCCTTGCTCAGATTCACACAAAAAAGACGTATATGCTACAAGAACAGGTTATACACTATTACCAAACATTCAGGCCAAAAATACTTGTTACGCAGAATAATAACATTTAATTATATTCAACTTGGTCTAATATTATTCTTGAAACAGACTTATTTGTAATAAACAGAAACTTTAATATAAATAATATAAATATATATTTTTGGCCTGAATGTTTGGTAATAGTGTATAACCTGTTCTTGTAGCATATACGTCTTGTTTGGTGTGAATCTGAGCAAGGGAAAAGTAACAGCTACGAAATAGATTCTTCGTTTATTACAAATAAGTCTGTTTCAAGAATAATATTAGACCAAGTTGAATATAATTATATGATTTAATACATACAGACTTAATATAGATAAATTAATAATAACATTTACAAACCAAACTTATCACCCGTTGCACATTGAGATAAGCTATGTCTGAGAAATAATCACGGAGAAAACTTGCGTTTAAACGACTATGCTCGTTTGGCAAAAACAATTGCTGGACAATTATCCTTTACCAAAATCACTCAAATTTTCGAAACTAATATCTACGGACAAGGGCTGATTTTGTTCACAAGAACACAGTCAGCAAATGGCGGCTATGAAGCAAATCTGACTTTTTGACTAAGTTTACTTTGCAAAAAACACTTCATTTGTATGCGTATACTTTTCAAAAAATGAAAAGAATACATAAAAATAGCGTTAATTACCTGCACCATTTTCTTAAACGCTCTTTTCACGATCCAACAACAACATTTCATCAAACTTGTTGGCTCCATTTGTTTTGTGAAAATGTTGAAAATGTCCTAGGGGCTTCATATAAAGTACCTCCCAAAACAAAAATATCGGTTTCAAATTCCAGGGGCCACGATATCACCCAGATCGACTGAGGGAATATCAATTTTGGAGAAAATCGGCAGAACGGTTTAGCGGCTAGTGTTGTTCACAGACGGACAGACGTATTACCGTTAATCAATTTTTCGGTCCAAGAGCCATAAAACATGGATTCAGCATGCACCACATGTTAGAGACGTTTTTCTTCTAAAATTAGAAACTGGATTTATCCACTTTTTCGTTATCAGGGCCCTGTAATAAGAATTTTTCTGCTGTTTTTTTCGCGCAGCATTACATAAAATTCTCTTCTTAAGAAGTTCTTCTTAAGCGCAAGAAAGTACAAATATACGTGACTATTAAAGAAGTGATAGTGCAGTAAAACTTCTTTCAAAGAAAAAATCTATCGTCAGTATAGTAGCTGTAAGAAAACGATGAGAAAATTTTAAACTTCTCAATTTTCAAAAATTTAGAAAATTCAACGAAAATAAGATAACATCATTTTTATGTGCATATTTGTGCTAGTGGCAGAAAACAAATTATACACAAAATTATGAGACAATGTGAAGTACTCAAAAAAATCAAAATGTCCATTTCTAAATCAGAGGGCGCCAATATCAACCAAATCCAATGGGTAATATCAATTTTTGTAATTTTTGCAAAACCAAGAGAATAGAGTAATATGGCGTTTATATCATCTCACAGAGTAGATTAGACGCCAAAAGTTTAAAGAAAAAGTATCGCTACCAAAAGTTTAAAGAAAAAGTTGGAGCCGTTTTTGAGAAAATCTTGTTTTCGTAATTTTTTTTAAAACAGCACATATTGCAAGCAATATGGCGCGAAAACTTTGAGAAAAATATACATGACATTAAAGAAAGAACTAATTTTGAAAAAAAATTGGACAGACGGACGGACGTTTTGTAAATAACACTTTCTCGATATCAGCAGATCCCAAAACGTGTATTTTCTTTGAAACCTCGAAAACGATTTTCTGCAGCATTACATAATTTTCACTATACTACGTTTATTACTCCGTATATATCTACGTATACGACAATGTAAAAATTGGGGAATAGTCAACGGAGTAGTTAACTCGGAGTTGTTTGAAACTGTAGTTGGTAGCTGAAAACTATAGGTATTCACAATAATCCTTATGATTTCTACTTTCCCGCATACTACTTATGTAGTATAGAATATATATTATAAATATCAGAAAACGGCGATCTATCAAGAGAAAAAAATGGTATTTGGAACCCTGAACTTACCGGATAACGAAAAAGAGAATAAATCGTGATTATGTAGCAAATTTCTTCCTTGAACACCCTTGGTCAGGATACATGTTTAGTTGCTCCTTGATACCGAACTAGTGGTGTGACAGAACGACATAGACTTTCTCGTATTATTTTTCTATTTCCTTTGGTCTCGGCTAGATATTCGGATTTGCCACATTCTCTTGCCAGCTGCCATTTATCGTCACCCAAAGTATATTTTTTGACATTTTCTTAATTTTTCGGCTTCCTAATAGTAAAATGGAAATATTATTTTAAGAATATTAAATATGAGTAAAACATCATCCTCAATGGCTATTTGCTTTGAAACATTTGGAGCCGGTTTTAAGAAAATGGAGTTTCAGCGCTACTGTAAATTCGAAATTTTAAACTCTTTTTCACAAAAAAAATTCTGTTTTTAAAAATACTTCATTTAAAGTTATTTGAAGCACATTCAATCGCAAATACAACAGTGTTTACAAATTGCTGAAAATGTGCAAAATTATTTCTAAGTCATCTTAAAGAGTGCAATAAGCACTATCCATACGAAAAGTTTGAAGAAAAAATGTGGAGCCATTTATGTGAAACTGCCGTTTGAGCGTTTCTCAAAACGCGGAATTTTGAGTTTGTTTTCACAGAAAACGGTCGAGTTTTGGAGAAACTTTATCTGTCATATTCACGCAATATTGCACAGCAATATCACGCAATATTGCACGAAATGTGCTCCACATTATTTTAATGTGAGCATCACATGATAAGTGGTATGTTAGTTTTTATTGTAATCTGGGTTATTTGGTAAAAGATATTGAGGGAACAGAGTAGAAAGTTAAATCTTATAGATCAACATGGAGGAAAATTAAAGTCCAGAAGCATTATTAATCGTAAATTATCATTGTGATTTTTGTGTTTCGCGTGTTAAAGTAAATTTAGTTCATTTAATTTAAAAAGACTTTTCCCAAGGGTTTGTGTGAGGGTAACTCCGTAGCTTAATAGAACTAGTGGTGCTACAGAATGGCACAGACTTTCCCGTATTAGTTTTCTATTTCCTTGGGTCTTCGCTAGCTATTCGGAATTGACACAAGCTCTTTCTTGCCAGCTGTCATCTGTCACCGCCAAAAGTACATTTTTTGCATTTTCTTAATTTTTCGGTTTCCTATTGGTAGAACGGAAACATTAATTTTAGAATATTAAAGAACACAAAAACCTAGTCATAAATGGCAATTTTCTTTTAAAAATTATGTGCCGTGTAAGAGAAAATGGCGTTTTACCGCTACTAAAAATGCGAAATTTGAAGCTCATTTTCACAGAAAAGTTTTGAGTTTTCAAAATACTTTATTTGAAGTTATTTGAAGCACTTACACTCACAAATATAATAATTTTTACAAATTCCTGGTAATATGCATATTAAAGATGTGAGAGATCTTTCAAAAAAATTACAATTATGTAATTTCTGAAAAAAAACAAAAAAAAACTCAAAATAAACTTTACGCTATACTTAAGAGACTAATTAGCACTATCCGTTACAAACGTTATAAGAAAAATTTGCAGCCATATATGAGAAAATGCCGTTTGAGCGTTTCTAAAAATGCGAAATTTTGGGGTACTTTTCACAGAAAACGGTTGTGTTTTCGAGGAACTTTACTTGATATTATTTAAAGCACATGTACTCGTAAATATAATAATGTGAAAAAATCGCCGCTAATGTAAATATTATGAACGTGAGAAACATGTGAAAAAATTAACATTTTTGTAATTTTTGAGAAAAAACAACCTATAGGGCAATATGGCTTTTATGTCATCTGATAGAGTACATTTACCAGTATCCCTACCAAAAGTTTAAAGAAAAAATTTGGAGCCTTTTTGAGAAAATCTTGTTTTTGTCATTTTTTAAAATTGTACAATTGCACGCAATATTGCACGAAAACTACTAAAATTGTGAAAAACATTTACATGACCTTTATGAAAGAACTCAATATGCAGAACAAATTTTATTTGAAGAAAAAATCTCTATCTTCAATTTTGTAGTTGGAGAAAGACGGCAAAAAAACGCAAACTTTCACAATTTTCGAAAATTCAGAGTTATCCGTGAAAATCGGACCTGTGCCATGTTAATAAGTGTATTTTACTCTATTCATACAAGAAATTTAAAGAAAACATTTGGAGCCGTTTTTGAGAAAATTTTGAAAATCCCCGGGAGCTTCATATAAAGTACCCCCAAATTTTAAAGAATCTTTTTCAAAATCTCAAATCTTTGACTAGAACCAGATCGACCGGAGAATATCCATTTTGGAAGAAATCGTGCGTATGGAGTAGGCGCTAGCAGTGTTCACAGACGGACAGGCAGACGGACGTTTTCCTTTCAATTGGTTTTTCGGTATCAAGGACCTAGAAAACAGTGTTTCTGGCTACACCACGTGTTAGGGGATTTTTTTTTCTTAATTTAGCAACTGGTTTTATCCACTTTTCCCGTTTTCATGGCCCACTCCCGTTTTCACGGCCCGGCAATTAATTTTTTTCCACCGAAAATTGGCCATTTTTTCGCGCAGCATTACATTACTTTCCCTACATTACGTATATCACTCCGTGTATACGTACGTATAAGGGAAAGTAAAAATATTATTAAGTTGATTGAAATAGTTGTCGCGAATACAGGTTTCATCCGGCACCTAGCGAGGGCTAGTCACGTCGTGATATAATACTACACTTAGAAGATCACATATAAGAGTCATTCCGGGCGGGTATTCGGAATTTATTCGGACAATAAGCCAAAAACTATCAAAACATATCAACTTTTTCGTTATCAGGACTTGGCAATAAATTTTTTCTGCCGAAAATTCACCGTGTTTTTGGCGCAGCATTACATAACTTTGCCTATACTACATATAGTATTACTCCGTATATACGTATGTATACAGGAAAGTAAAAATTGTTTGACGGCAAAACGTCTGTCCATCCGTCCGTCCGTTTGTCGGTCCGTCTGCGCTACGCGTCTAAACCGTTAGCAGGATTTTCACCGTAATTGATGTTCCCCAGTCGATCTGACAGATTACGCGGGCCCTCAAGTTTAAAATAGATATTTGATCTTAGGCACCAATGTTTTATTAAATTTTGTTGTTGAATAGTGTGAAGAACTAAATACTGAAGGAAGAGATTGTTAGCACATATGCAGTGGCGTAGTCTGAGTTTTGGCTTAGGGTATGTAACTCGAGAAATGAGAAAATAATTTAAAACTTTAATTATAATTTAAATATTTCTCATTCACCAATACCATTTCTGTCACTTTAATCAATTAAAGCACAGAAAACTGATCCAGTAAAAGTAATAATAGCTCGCGTACTTCATGTAGTATACTGGTTGAAAGTTAGAGAAAGTTGACTTAAGTTCACGATCTAGCAAAATATAAATGTGTGTCCTCATACTTTAATAATAAGAGGACTATCAAACCCAATGATTTTCAAAATTGTCCAATTCATATGATTTCGAACCCAGTAGAATTAGCATAATTTATAAAATGGAAAGCAATGATCTATAATAAAAATATAATGGGAAAGAGAAAATCAATCAATTTACAGACACGTAATGAAAAACAGTTGACAGTTGTCCTTTGCTGCTTACATCAAGGGTTTCATCCAGTATGGCGGAGACAAAAGACGCTTTAGAAATTTCATGGGACATAACCGTGCTTGAAATCCAATGAATCTGAATTTCTTGGTGAGATTGCACGAAACGCTGGAATTTTCATATCATCCTTGTCAGTTTTATCATATTTCATTATTTCACTTATATATTCCGTGAAATTTTCTCTATTTGATGATCCCCTATTTTCATTATGGCTAGAAAATACGAGCCCTTGTGTCCACAAAAAGCATTCAACTAGAATGAAGTGTGATAGAATTTCCCTATTTTCCCTTATATCACCGTTGTATTGCTCAACATAGCCTGTGTTGGCTGTTTAAATAAAATTATATCCTCTCATATTTTTTTCAAATATTTTTAACTGTTTCTCATGTGCTATAATTTGTCCACGGCACAAAAATATGACTCCATAATTATGTAGGCACTTTGGATCGCGTGGTGCTCGCCATTCCAGGGCACAGATGTGGATTGCACAGTCACATAACCTTACGCATTCAACCAGTTCAATCCCTAACCTAAATTGGCTACAAATATATAGTTGCTAAATGCATTAAAACAAAGTAATAAAACTTAAATAAAACGACAATGTTCATTAATTAACCTCGTTCTCTTACAAACACCGAAGAAAACAATGAAGTTTCGTAAAACGAAAACTTTTTCGTAGGCACCACGGCAGGCACCCTGGATGTAATGGGTCAATGTGCATCTGATTCTCAGCGCAGGTTAGGCGACATTTCAGACTGATTCGTTCTTCCATGTGAAGAATCGAATTCTCATCGGCGCAATGTATGAAATATAATAAAATATTTTGTAGTAGAAAAGAGAAAATAACAAATTGACAATTTACAATCATTTTAAAATAAAATAGCCGATATTGTCAGGGTATGTAACACACCATCCACAGTCCATGGATTCTACGCCCCTGCACATATGCGCAGGAATTCATTCATATTCTGTGCCTAACCTCAAATAAAACAGTTATAAGTTCTCCTTAGCATAAATTAAGAGCTAAAAATTCGCGGAACGGTAGCTAATTTCGATTTAAGACGCCGTAAGCGCGCATTGTTTAAATCCACAGCCGGCCGAACTGATGGTCGATCGCGTCGCACTCGGAGCAGAAGACATTTCGGACCGTACATCGACGTTGTGAGTGGTTGTTATTAACACTCAGTGATTTATCGGAATTCTTTGGAGGCTATGTAAATATTCTATTCCCTGAACTCACCGCTCGCGCGGGAATGAAGCGAATATTTTCAAGCAGAGATTTTGGAAGAAATCTGAAAAATAAGGCCACGGCAAGTGACACAGTATTTTCTTGAAATACTTAGTGTTGAAAATCCAGATGGTAACGCCAATGTGTGACAGTCTAATTGTTATATTTCCAGAAGCCAAAATCATTGGAGGCGGTTTAGAATCGCCGAGGACAAAAATGTGCAGCTCTCCCAGCCAAAAATGTAACACGACGCATTTCATTGTCTAACAAGCCTTTTTCGTTTAATGACCTGTATTCATCCAAAGATTTGGTTTTTAAAAATAAGAAGCCATGTAAAAATTTTTTCAAAATTTAGATAGTTTTTCGCGTATTTTGCGTGAAAATGTAGGTAATTTTTAACAACTTTCTTCTCAAAAAAAACAGCACCACAATTGTTTTATGAATTTTGACGTGTGATATTTTTTTTCATTTATTTACACAGATGGTGAACAATACTGCTCATTTTAAAATTAACATTCATAAATGAAAGGATTTACGGTAAGAAGTTTAGATGGCTTACATTAGCTAACTAAATTAAAATTAAATAAATACAATGGTTGAAGGTAAACCATAACGGCTTCTTAGTACGGGATCTAAGTTCGGAAAGAAGTTCTTGAGGAAAATGTGGACGGAAACTTATATTTTGTATTCTGGCGCTAGAGTGTCCGGGATGAGCCGCGTGTCAGTTGATGGAGCTGACGTCCAATCAACTGATCTAGGACAGCGGATCATCTAGGTCAGCCAAGAATACAATGACTCCGGCCGCGGAAGCCTACGAATTCAACTTATTTTGCATTCTGGTTCTATGTGATGAGTTTTTGCCGAGTCTGTGAACTGATACTAAAGAGATTTGGGATATGTTTGAGAAGAAGTTCGTAGCTAGATGGGTGATATGATGTAGTCTCTAGATCGGATTCTTTGTGTAATTGTTTATTGATGACATACCAGGGAGCGTTTGAAATCATTCTGAGAAATTGATTTTGTACTATTTGCAGTTTCCTTTAGATTGCATTTAGCCAGATTGGGCAGGCATGTAGTAGCAAGGGCTTTATTATTGCTTTGTGTGTTTGTAATGTTGAATTGTATGGAAATAGGCTGGATATGTGTATTAATGGCTTTAATTGTGTTAACTTGATTCTGACTGAGTGATTTTAGCATCTGTATGCTTCTTCCAATTGAGTTTTGTGCCCATGTTTAGTCCTAGGTATCTTTTTGGTTTATTGGGAAGGAGCGAATTGTATAATTTAACACTAGCGGTCGCTTGGGTGCGTATGGATCTAGTGTGAAAATTTTGGCGGCCGTTTTGGTTGGATTGACTTGAATTTTATAGCTTGAATCTCCGCTATCAGTTAAGATACAACTGAACTTTGTTGCTGCAATCAGTAAGTGAAGGGCCGGAGTTACAGACGGCTGTATCATCTGCAAACTGTGCAATTTCAATGTGGTTTAGTTTCGGAATATCTGCAACAAATTGTGACGTTGTCATGAGATGAAGAAGAGCACAGATACGGAGTTCGCTGTACATATTTATTTACAATCATTTGTTACAGTATTTACTCGTAAGGATCACTTCTAAGGAACGCTGCACTTCACAGCACTCCGACTTCTGAGACGAGCCACCTCAGTGTCTCCCAATTGCAGCTCGCTAACACTAGCGTCGCGCCCGCGCCGCCCCTGGTCTCTTGTCCCGTGGCGAAAGCCACGCCTCGCAAGACGCTGCTCGCGATTACATCCGCACGTCGATCCGCTCAACCTCGAATGCCAGGCAGCTTTTCCTACTCGCCTCTCTTGCGAGGCATCACGTGACATACCTCCCACGCAGAAATTGTCATTTCCTTTCTGAGATTTTGGCCGGCTGCACATGGGGCCTGCCGCCATCTGCAGGCCGAGTTCTGTCGCCACACATTGTCCCTTGTGCGAACGGACAGCCACCTCCAAGACCCCCCAACTGGCAGCCTCCGAGAGACCACCGGAGGTACCGCCGCCGCCAGCCCGGCATCAGAGGACCATCCCCTTCCCCCTGCCGACTTGTGCGGTCGGTCGAACCCAGTGCTATGACGTTACAATATAAATTAAATAAAGTAGCTGATAGGGGTGATCCTTGTGGTAGTCCTGTTAAGATTGGTCTTGGGTTGGAATGGTGGTTGTTTACATTTACTGTGAAGGTTCTATTACTGATGAAACTGCGTATGATAGATTGATTCTAATGCAGTGTGCCTATTTTCTTAATTTGGGTCCTTGATGCCAGATAGGATGCTTCACCTGTTGAGATGTTAAGTGGTGGCATTTTTGCTTTTCAATATCCCGTTGATGAATTGCCATAAAGTTGTTGTTTGTGTGGAGTGTAAGTTAATAATATGTCGCAATGCTGATTGATGTGATTGGTTTTTAAGTTTCTATCTACTTTCGTGACTAAATTTAGTTCTGATTTTAAGTTCGGTGTTCGTAGCTGATTCAATAGTCTCTACGTTTTATTTTTTATTGCACATAATAATACGTTAATTTTTTATATTTATGACTATGGTATTTTGGTGATTTGTTTAGGTGTGTTACTTGGAGAGTAGAGTGGATTAGCTTATTGATGTGCGTTACAGTCTGATGGATTTCGGCGGGGTTATTTAATCCTTTAAATTGTGGGATTTTATTTCTTAGTATTTCTTGAAATTTTCTCCACTTTATTTTTAAAGTGTTTGGTTTAGAAGCGGTTGCATCTTGTAGATTTAGTTATTGTGCTGAGATCAGTGCGGCGAAGTGATCAGAATCTAGCTCGAATACTGTAGAGGTGTGAAATTTTTATGTTTGTGTTTGTTAAACATGTATCCAACATACCTGGTTTACATGTTCGATCTTGTGGGTAGTGGGTTGGGTCTATTGTTGTGATGATAAAAGTTATTTTTTATTATAGTTTGGGCAGGGCCCTTGCCATCTTGATTACTGGCGAGTCAGTCCCAGTTTACATTCATGGCATTGAGGTCCACGAGCTATAATGTGTTTTCGTTCAAATTGAATGGGTTAATTGGATTTGCGTCTTTGATTTTTGCCGAGGTAAATTTATAAGGTGCTACTGAAGTAATTGGCTATTTATAGTTGTGCTTATTGCTTTACCTGGTGTCTGTGAATTGTCATTTGGTGGTGAATGATGTGTGATGATATTGCAATGAGTACTCCGCCTCCTTTATTTCATTTCTCCTTTCTATAGCTGATGTAGTTTAGGATGTAGAGCTTTTTATTACATAGTTGTGATTCAGTGACACATGCTATGTCAATCTGGTAATGATGCAAGAAACGAATAAATTAGTTCTTTTTGTTTTGAATGCTGTTTGAATTTCGATTTATGATTATTAAACTTTTATTGGTTTGATATTACTTAAATATTCTATGACTGAATTTTGAATGGTTGAAACTAAAGATGATATTTGTGATTAGTGAAACTTGTTATACAAGAGCCAGGAGCACCAAGGGATGTGATCGCGTGGCGGCCGGGGCCAGATTGCCTTCCCCGTCTCACCTCGCTTTGCTTCGCGCTGCTCCGACGCGCCCCGTGCGCCTCGTCCCGCCCCGCCTCACTCTTAGCTCCACCCCGCCGCACCTCGCTCCGGTCGCCCTCGCCTCACCACGGCCGCTCCAGCCCCGTCCCGCCGTCCCGCCTCGTCCCCCCCACCCTGCGCGCGTTTCGCGAACGAGCCTGACCTCCGAGCAGCCTCGAGCCCGTTCTGCGTTGGGTCCTCTCCAAAATGCTCTTCACCCCTCACGCGAACGGCCCATTACGCTCTTTCTCCCTTTTCGCATGCTTTTATTCAACTCTCTTCTGCTCTTGTTTAAACACATTACGTAACGTATTGCATTATTGTGCTTTCGACCCAAAAATCTCCCGATTTTTGAGCAGATAAAAAGATGAAACTTTGAGGACATTGGTAAAATTGAAAGAAAATGAACTGCTGCGTTGCTGTGCTGATAATGTGAATACACGTTTCTTGAGTTGAAGTTGCCAGATACCTTATTGCCTTATTGCTGAGATGATACATAAAGCGTACAAACTAAAATAAATGGGTAAAATACTTGTGAAAGTAAAGAATGCGCCATCTCGCATATAATTCAATGTGGCAGTGCTTGAATCAATAGGGAAACTAGTGGTGCTCAAGAGCACATACTTCCTCGCATTTAAGTGCTCCGCCATTTTATACTACTACATAAACATGTAAAAGCCAGCAAAAAATATATTCCGGGACTATTCAGAAAAAGCAACATATGTTTTAGTTCCTTGATATTGCAACTACCCTCGCGTCTTCGGTTGGGCGCCTCAGACGGGTAGCCGGCCCGCTCAGTCGACAGATTACCTGAAACGGCGGAGATGGAGGAAGCCGGTGGCCTAGGTTGAATGAGAAGTCAAACATGTGAATTTAGAAACAAGTTGAATTATTCATTAACAAAAGAAAACGCTAATGGTCTGGTGATGTAACTCTGGCGAGCATGCCCCCAAAATCGAAATAAAACAAAAAAACTGAAATGTCATGCACATAAGAGAACAAAAAATTACAAAGTAATTACAATCAGATGAACTCTTCTTCGCGCGCGAATTCCCGCTTGACGGCCATGCGCGGCCCGGGAACTCCTCTTCGTCGCCCGGTCGAGAGGAAGTCAACACTGATTGTCTGATGTACTGTTCACACCTCTCGATCGCGTGTACGACATAAGACACTCAAACAGAAAATACCTCTGTTAGGCGGCCTGTGCCACCCACTGAAGTTGAACGACCTCAGGTCAGCTGGCAGTTCGGCTGGCGAGGTTCGTGGCGGGCGAGGGGCGCCGCTCGAAAAATGTAGGTCAGATCAGGTACTTGCGAGGGTAGCGGCCAAGGCGGCCGGAACACAAAAGCGCCGTCTGCTCGCTGCGGTGAATGGGTCAGCACAGTTCATTCACTGACACGGTCGGTTCATTCCCGGTCGATCTCACAATACTTTGATACTAATGAGCCCGTGAATTATCGCACAAATTCACAAAGGAAAAGAGAGTCTCGAGTTCGCACGTAAATCGGACGTAATATAATACGAATTGCTGTCAAATGTTCATAATACTGTTCTGCGGCCTGCGTTCGTCACAGAAGTCTTGTACCCAAACTCTACAAGAAACTTAATAATTTTTTGTTAAGTCCATCGAACCGAACGCCACAACGGAATATAACAGGTTCCCCCCTGCGGCCGCCACTTGCGTCCGATTCTGAACACGGCTCCCAAGCTTCTCTATTGTGCCTCGTCGCTCCAAGTTTTAGGAAACCTCGTTCCCCCCACCAAAATTATCCCTGTGACTCTGGAATATTCTAGACCAAACCCGAATTCTGGCTGCTATTGGCGAAAGGGTACTGCGCATTAGATATTTTCTGCCCAATCAGAGGATGTTTTCGAGGCCGAGAAAAGAGTGAGAGAGGGGCTGGTTATCGCTCCCTCTCGCTTTAATTTTGCGTCGAAAAGGGGCAGTTATTAACGACCGGGGGGGTGTGAGGGCTAGGAATCTCTAGGGAGGTTGACGGAAGAGTTCCAGGCGTCGTGGAAAAATACTGAAGGGGTCGTGTGCAGAGCGGCTACCCAGAGTTGGGGCACACGTGTCCGCGACGAATTATGGAGCGAAGGGTGCCGACACCGTGGCGCCTCGCCTGGCCCTCGGGTCGCCCCCGTGGCGCCTCGCATCTCTCGCGTCGCCGCCTGCGTGGAGTTATTTTGCGGCAGAATAAACTTGAATCTATTCGGTATCACTACATTGGCCTCCCTTCCCGCAGTAGAGATATGCATCGTGTTTTAAAATTCGTAAGGCGTGGTGAGAAGTTTTGAAACCTGAGATGCTTATCTCGTCAGAAAAAAAAATTTAAAAAAGTGGTACCGAATTCTAACGACTAATTTCTGTGATAACAATTACATAAAAGGTCTTATTCAAATAATTACCCTTAAATTAAACTCATTAACCCTAATAATGGTGGAGTAATAAAATAAACTAATAAACTACAAGAAAATCTGAATTCCCTAATCTACGGTTACAAATATTATTTCTTAAACAGTGAAGGCACGGCTATCACGAACTACTCGGTAAGCTGTACAGTTCTGGCGAGTTTATTTTAGAGATTAATAAAGTTTGGAATTAAGTTTTCATTCTCTCATTTGATTGGTAGAAAGGCATTCTAATAGTCGCCTTAAATGACAAAGATGTTCCTGAAAATTTCGAGATGAAATCACAAGGTCGTCAATATAAGGCGTAACGAAGCGTTTGAGTTCGTCACCTAATTTTTCATCTAAGCATCGAATGAAGGCTGCGCCACTGTTCTTTAGGCCGAAAGGCATCCGCTTCCAGACATAAGTGAGGCCGTTGTAAAGGAATCCTGTAAATTTTCTGTCGTCTGGGTGAATAGCAATTTGCCAGTACGAACTAGAAAAATCCAAAGCTGAGAAGATTTTTGTTTGGTTAAACTTCCAAAGAATATCATCAATATTCTGCGGCGCCTCATTTTCTGGAACGGTCACTTCATTAATTCTGCGAGCGTCTAAACAAATTCTGACCCCTCCGTCTTTCTTTTTTACAACGACAATCGGATTTAGATAGGCGGTCACTGATCTCTCGATGATGCCCTCGTCAATCATTTTTCTGACGGTCTCATCAACTTCCCCCTTAAAGCTTGTGGAATAGGATAGTTTTTCATCTTAAACGGCGAGTCATCGGTAACCCTAATTCGAAAACAAAAGTCTTTAATGGGATGAACGGGGCGACCGAAGACATGTAAATAATCAAGTAGCACTGTCTGCAACTGGGAGCGTTCATCATAGTTCAAAAAATCACATTTTTGCACATTTTGGCAAATAATCCCCTTCGTCGTTTCCCCCCCTTCCCAAGTTGCACTAGAAATGCTAAGATCAATCCTATCTTCCCCGTCATCTTGAATAATAATTTCTTTACCGGCACCGAAACTCATAACATTTCTGGAAAAATCTATTATTCCACCGTTTTCTCTTAAAAAATCAACCCCCAAAATAACATCATGATTAAGATCTTCAATTACTAGACAGGGCACATCAAACAACATATCTCCTATATTAATTGAAATCAGGACCTGCATTGAAATTGGCTTGCTTCGTTTTCTCCCAACCCCTATGACATAGCATCTGACGGTAGGTAATGTCGGTACTGGAATCCGCTCGCTTATAAGTCGCGCATAAAATTTCTTTGACACAGCACTAATTTCACTACCAGTATCAATAAGAGCTTGGACACATAAATTTCCCATAAAGGATTCAATAATAGGGCATTTTCTGGCACGTTCTTTGATAGTCACATCCTCGTCTTCGTTAAAATCAAAAAAGGCATAATTCACTGATATGATCGCATGAAATGGTATCTCTAAGAAACTCGTCCGTCACCCAGATACCGAGACAGCTGGGACGTTTCTAATTTGTTGAAGCCGGCCGGGATGAATTTTGCCGTCCATCTCTCTCATCGCGATGTCCACGGTTCTCACGGGATTCGGGCGGCGCTCGCCGATCATCTGCCTCGTTCCCTCCGGCCCTATTATCTCTATGCCACTGCGGCCTGCCTTGGTAGTTTCCGTCGGGCCTGCGATTTCTGTCGCGGTTCTCATTGTGATAGTTGTCCCGCGTTCTATCAAATTGTGCCAACAGTTCTTGGAAACGTTCTAAATCTCTACACTCCACGCTGTTGACAATATTCTGTACATACGTTGGGAAATGAGCTGTCAGTAACCAGATGATTTTTCGGTCGTTTGCCTGCGGGTCACACAGCTTGATGGCGGAGATTTTCTCCATGGCGTAGTCTAAATAGGACTGCCCGTGGCGGTTTTCCCATCGCGATTCTAAAATCTTCCGCTCGAACTCATATCTCCGTTGTTCGCCCAGTATCGATTCAGAAACTTCTCCCGAAACTCTTCATAATTTTGAGGGAAAGGGTTTAAAGCGGAAATCCAATAAGATGCATTGCCTTTCAACAATTCTTGCATAAATTTAGCCTTCAAGTGTGAAGGTACCGCCTTCGTGAGATTCATGTAATTTTCCGCCCGGTCAAGGAAAACTTTGGGATTTTCATCGGGTTTTCCGGAAAAATACAGGTTCTGCGGTGGAGCCCACGAGAAGCGAAGGCCTGAGCCACCAGAATTCGGATTTGGGTAATTCTCGCGTTCCTTTTCAATTTCCTCCTTTACCAATTCTAGGACAGTACGATCAATTTCCCTTTTTAATTTAGCTTCTCTCTCCCTGATGTTTTCCTCACTAATATTGCCTACTTGCGCGAACTTTTCGTGGATATGCGACACTTCTGAATGGAGTTTCTGTCCGATTTTATTAAATTTTTCGCCCATTTCCTGCTTAACTTCAATGATCTTTTCAGTAACCGACTCACAGCACGCTTCTACTTTGTCGTCGCATGCCTGTAATTTGGTCTGAATTTCGGTTTTAAAAATTTTGAAATTTTCGGTAGTTTCCGCTTGTGCCCTTCCCAACTCCTGACTGAGTTTTTCTACGTTCCCCTCTATTTCCCCGCATCTGCCTTCGACCTGATTCTTTAAAATCCCTATTTCATGGTTAAGTTTTTGCTCGAGACTTTCTAATTTATTTGCTTGGGCTTCCAAATGACTTTCGATTCGGTTAAATCTGTCCTCACACTTGCTCTCATGTGCTGTGAACCGTTCATCTAACATTTCTTGTAATTTGGCAGCGTTATTTGAGATTTTCTCCTCTAATTTCGCGGCATTATTTGAGATTTTCTCCTCTAATTTCGCGGCATTATTTGAGATTTTCTCCTCTAATTTCGCGGCATTATTTGAGATTTTCTCCTCTAATTTGGCAACAGTGTTATCTGAAATTTCTCTCATAACGCGCAAGATCTCACTTAAGGTGGGACCTTGCGTCGACGGCTCCTCAAAACTGTCTTCACCCGTCACGTCAATACCTGATTCGTCCTGCATTTTTACAATGTTACGCGGTTTCACTTGTTTTAGTACGCGCACACGGTATTCACACAACACAACACAACACAAGACAATGACACTTACAAGGAAAACACAGTACAAAATGACATCCTCAACAGACCATAAGTTATTAACTTCTCTACACCGTGCTTCCATCCATCATCTTAATAATTTAAACAATTTAATAATTTAGGCAGAGAAATCTCAGGGCGCTTATCTGGGATATTAAAAAAATGAAAATTACGATTATTTCGCGTTAATCGAGCCCCACGGTGGGAAAGCCAATTGCAACTACCCTCGCGTCTTCGGTTGGGCGCCTCAGACGGGTAGCCGGCCCGCTCAGTCGACAGATTACCTGAAACGGCGGAGATGGAGGAAGCCGGTGGCCTAGGTTGAATGAGAAGTCAAACATGTGAATTTAGAACAAGTTGAATTTATTCATTAACAAAAGAAAACGCTAATGGTCTGGTGATGATAACTCTGGCGAGCATGCCCCCAAAATCGAAATAAAACAAAAAAATGAAATGTCATGCACATAAGAGAACAAAAAATTACAAAGTAATTACAATCAGATAAACTCTTCTTCGCGCGCGAATTCCCGCTTGACGGCCATGCGCGGCCGGGAACTCCTCTTCGTCGCCCGGTCGAGAGGAAGTCAACACTGATTGTCTGATGTACTGTTCACACCTCTCGATCGCGTGTACGACATAAGACACTCAAACAGAAAATACCTCTGTTAGGCGGCCTGTGCCACCCACTGAAGTTGAACGACCTCAGGTCAGCTGGCAGTTCGGCTGGCGAGGTTCGTGGCGGGCGAGGGGCGCCGCTCGAAAAATGTAGGTCAGATCAGGTACTTGCGAGGGTAGCGGCCAAGGCGGCCGGAACACAAAAGCGCCGTCTGCTCGCTGCGGTGAATGGGTCAGCACAGTTCATTCACTGACAACGGTCGGTTCATTCCCGGTCGATCTCACAATACTTTGATACTAATGAGCCCGTGAATTATCGCACAAATTCACAAAGGAAAAGAGAGTCTCGAGTTCGCACGTAAATCGGACGTAATATAATACGAATTGCTGTCAAATGTTCATAATACTGTTCTGCGGCCTGCGTTCGTCACAGAAGTCTTGTACCCAAACTCTACAAGAAACTTAATAATTTTTGTTAAGGTCCATCGAACCGAACGCCACAACGGAATATAACAGGTTCCCCCCTGCGGCCGCCACTTGCGTCCGATTCTGAACACGGCTCCCAAGCTTCTCTATTGTGCCTCGTCGCTCCAAGTTTTAGGAAACCTCGTTCCCCCCACCAAAATTATCCCTGTGACTCTGGAATATTCTAGACCAAACCCGAATTCTGGCTGCTATTGGCGAAAGGGTACTGCGCATTAGATATTTTCTGCCCAATCAGAGGATGTTTTCGAGGCCGAGAAAAGAGTGAGAGAGGGGCTGGTTATCGCTCCCTCTCGCTTTAATTTTGCGTCGAAAAGGGGCAGTTATTAACGACCGGGGGGGTGTGAGGGGCTAGGAATCTCTAGGGAGGTTGACGGAAGAGTTCCAGGCGTCGTGGAAAAATACTGAAGGGGTCGTGTGCAGAGCGGCTACCCAGAGTTGGGGCACACGTGTCCGCGACGAATTATGGAGCGAAGGGTGCCGACACCGTGGCGCCTCGCCTGGCCCTCGGGTCGCCCCCGTGGCGCCTCGCATCTCTCGCGTCGCCGCCTGCGTGGAGTTATTTTGCGGCAGAATAAACTTGAATCTATTCGGTATCACTACAATATATAAGAGGAGAAAAGGGTCCCCCCCGATAAGATAGTAAAAAGTTCCCCTCAACCAAATTACATATGAGTGGTTACACTATAATTCTAACATAAAAATAATATTTTTGAAAGGTTTCTTAGCCTCCGTCCTGCCACCCACACCCCTATACAGCCAAAAACGTGTTTTTTTAATTTCATTTTTTTTCGACAACTGAATACTATTTTATCAGACTGAAAAAAATATGATAAATAAGAACACAACTTGGACAATCAGAAAAATATTTTTCAATATTTTCTCAGGCCCAAATTCGAACACAAAAAAATATTTTCGAAAAAAATATCACGAAATATTTTTTACTGTGTCTTAGAAGCCTGGAACAGGCTCGAAAAAAATGTCAAAGGTTCCTCTTTACACACAAATTGTTGTGTATTTTTTTCAGATTTTTCCGATTACTGGGCTACAGTTAAAAAAATAAAAACCATTTTCCCGCCTTTAAAGCACCTGGACTTTCAATATACTTTGAAACTGACTGCAACGGTTCTCTGCATTTATTTTAGTGTTTATTATACATTTGTATACATTGCTGTATCACCCAATGAAGTTTTGATTTTGGAATATACTTACGAAGTATCATTTTTAAAGTTTTCTAATCCTTTGTATGAGAATATCATACGCTAAGGAAAGATAATAGTGTTTGGCAGTTTAATTAATAATAATTCCGTCATATTTGAGGGATAATTGGGGAACATGTGGAAAAATGGAGGGGAAGAGGTTAAAACCAGATTTACAAGAACTGTTTTACTTGTCTTAGAACACAGACACTGGCACGAAAATAATCTTCAAACTTCATCTCAGAATGCATGTGAATTTTTTTCATATTTTTTTAATAGCTGGGTCATAGTTTTTAAAAAAAACTAAGACATTTGTAGTCAACCACTTGGCAGTTCGGCAGTTGCCGCGTCCTAAGCACGTGCGACCTTGATTGAGGAGGAAGGCCACAGAATAGCAGCTAAAACGTTGACAACTGAGCCTAGAACGCGGCGCCTCCCGGACAGATAAATAGTAACGCCTTGGTTGCGGAAGCCTGTGGTCTCACGTCTGTAGATTGTTTCAGACTAGAGAAAAAGTTGTCTTTTCCTTTACCTAAGTATTTGTTCTTGTATACGTATAAATATGGAGACACTCCTACAATCTGTACACGTGCGAAAACTCTGCACTTTGTAAATAATAATTGTACGAAAATTGAAAATTGATTTAATGTAGCACCCAACTGCAAACGCTCATCCCCCGAAAAATAGTTTACGGCATTATAGACCCGGAGAGAATTCATTCCAATATTGCTGAGCGTTGAGATAAAAATTCGCAGAAAATAAAATAGTCCCGTTAATTTTATCGTGAAAGATAATTTCAGTATTTTCCTTCAATTTAATTTTACATTGATATTGGCTTCTCTTTTCTGTCCATCTGTGCTACGGAAAAAGCGCACGCAAAAGAACTAATATGGAAAATTGTAAAATGGGATGATCATGAAAGTGGTATTTTGAAAAATACATCCCAACAACATAATCGGGGCCTAATATATTCCCCTTCACTTCCCCATTGTCCCCCATCTATCCTGCACACGAAATGTCCTTTATCATTTCCCCATTTGTCATCTACCCGTCACCCAAAACATGTGTGTTAGAATTTACTTGTTCTCAATAAAAAGGGCGTGTCCCCATGAGACAAGCAAACCTGGTTTAAAAGGCCTAGGAAGCATCGCTTCCGAGTTATTTACCATTATAATGTGTGTTGCAATAATCTTTTTTTGTATGTCATAATCTGCAAACTTCTATTTTTTCTTCTAAAATGTGTTTGATGTAGGATGGGGTGTAATTCTTTATCCACCAGTATCACACTTACAAGGTCTTGTGTCGATTGTTTCTTATAAATTGCCAAAACTATCGTCTTTCCGTAGCATACGATTACTTATGCAAACGATTAGAAAGCTTTAAAAATGATACTTCGTAAGTATATTCCAAAATCAAAACTTCATTGGGTGATACAGCAATGTATACAAATGTATAATAAACACTAAAATAAATGCAGAGAACCGTTGCAGTCAGTTTCAAAGTATATTGAAAGTCCAGGTGCTTTAAAGGCGGGAAAATGGTTTTTAATTTTTTTAACTGCAGCCCAGTAATCGGAAAAATCTGAAAAAAATACACAACAATTTGTGTGTAAAGAGGAACCTTTGACATTTTTTTCGAGCCTGTTCCAGGCTTCTAAGACACAGTAAAAAATATTTCGTGATATTTTTTTTTCGAAAATATTTTTTTGTGTTCGAATTTGGGCTTGAGAAAATATTGAAAAATATTTTTCTGATAGTCCAAGTTGTGTTATTATTTATCATATTTTTTTCTGTCTGATAAAATAGTGTCCAGTTGTCGAAAAAAATTGAAATTAAAAAAACACGTTTTTGGCTGTATAGGGGTGTGGGTGGTAGGACGGAGGCTAAGAAACCTTTCAAAATATTATTTTTATGTTAGAATTATAGTGTAAACACTCATATGTAATTTGGTTGAGGGGAACTTTTTACCATCTTATCGGGGGGGACCCTTTAAAGAAAAATTATTGAATAGTTCTTGAAAAGTATTTTTTTAGTTTTTAAGAAATTGCATACATTTTAGACACAAATTACGCAAAATCTAACAGTTTTTTTCAAAATACATACCTGACCTTTTTTAAAGAGCTGATTTTTTACAATAGAGTTTGTCTAAGAAAAAATTCTGTACCTTCAATTTTGTAATTTTAAAATGTTAACTTTTTACAATTTTCGAAAAAACGGACGAGTGGTGCTACTCACATTTTCGACGTGACCATATTTTTACTGTTCTTATTACATATGAGGAAGAATTTTTAAGAAAAAATTTGGAGCAGTTTCTGAGAAAGAAATTGTTAAACAAATTTTAAATTTCACTAATTTTGCGCAAATTTACACAAAAACTACTCATATATTCGAAAACTTTAACGTGAATGTATTTAAAGATGTATTTAAGGAACAGATTTCATTAAAAATTCCCTATTTTTAATATTGTAGTTATATTTAATATTGTTCTGAAGCCTTCATGGGTTCCTAGCTACATTTTAGAGTGACTAATAGACTCTACTAGTTCATTAATCAACTGAAATATTACATAATATGTATTTCGATGTGTATCTATGGTAGACAATGACACAATCACATTTAGATTCTGACGAAGAGGAAGATGACTTATAGACCCCGTTGTGGCTTCAAAGTCCTCACATTCGTTCCTTGTAACCTAATAAGTGTCTATTGGTCATTTGGTAGGCATTGGATACAGTAACGTCACTCACAGATTTAGAGTGTGAGCTGCATCGGACCATCATCAATAATGTATCACAGAGCAGTGTTTCCCCACGCACTACCAGCGCGGGCTAACTACCAATCAGAAATCTCGTAACAATAATTATAAGGAAGAACCTTTTACTTCTTTCGGAGTTGTCAAGTGTCATTGAGAATGAAATCCTGCAAATTTTCACAATTTCGCTTCATATTTCACTTCTTTTTGTTTAATTAGCTTGATAATGAAAAATATTTAAAATTTGTTTCTGAATTATAAAACTAACATTTGTATGTTTGAAAATATATCAATCAGAATTTTAAAATACATTTTATTTCTTCTTTTCTAATTCAAAAATTGATCACATAAAGCATAAGTAGTTTTTACACGAGAAGAAAAGTGCTAGAAAGTAGAACATTAACCGTAACAGGTATTAATGTCGTATCCTCAGACGTTTTCCATTGATTTTTGAAATGAAATCCCCGGAAGCTTAGTTCGAATTGGAATGCATGAGACGAACACTATAAACGCAAATGTCTCTTCAAGGGTGAAAGCAATTAAACATTGTTTTAAACGCAATAAAAAATATTTTACCACATTATAACAAGCATCTGCAACAGAAGCAACATATTCAGCATTTTTGTTGCACTCTCATTTGTTGTTTCACAAAAGAAGTGCGAAAAATACATATATACTTTTTAAATTCAAACGTTTAAACGAAAATAGCTTTCTTACATTGAATTCGGTGTATTCACATTCAACATAATTGAACTAACGATGCGCAATACGTATTTTGACCGTAAATGAAATCATTTGCGCGAACTGACGGTGACCGTCACTATCGCCTTCTGTTGTCAGTGCGGCGTTGCCACAATGGGTTGCCACAAGCAACACTGGTCCCTGGATTGGTATTTTTATTAATTTTATTTTACATTTAAAGACAGTACAACGTTGAGCTCTTCAGGCTCTTCAGTTGATTGGCCGAGCAACTTTGCATCAGAAAATTGTGAAGGGGGTAACTGTTTGTTACCTCCCTGATAGTGATTACATGTGTTGTACCTTCAACCAAGGTTATTGCGAGGGAATTATGTTAGAGCAATGACAGGATTAAAAAGAAAATACGATGGGAGGGACAGGTAATTGCTAGAAATGTTCTTACCTAATCTAATGTCAGAGAGATACTGAAGGAAAATATGGAATGGGAGTCTGTTTCTTAGGCGGGAGAGTGGGGGCTGATCGGTTCCTATTTCGTAAGTGACTGCTCCTTGTACATGATTTAAATTATTGAAAAAATTATGTGCCAGCTTCGTAATAAAGGAAGTATGGTCCGATTAAAATAAGTTGGTGATTGACAGCTGTGCTTCTGAAGCTGTAGCTTCATACAATACGAGAGTACAATGTGGTTTCTTTAATAAGTATTTATTTCAAGTGTTTACTTTCGTGTCCCGGGAACACGTGCTCTGTGGTACGCTACCTGTCAACATCCCTCCCTTCCATTCGCAAACGTCAATCACCAACTTATTTTAATCGGACCATAATTGGTTCTATTGCAAGATCGTTGTGGAGGGTCTTATTGCTGACAAACCAGGGGGCATTTACTGTTTTCTTAAAATTTCGTTTTGGAAGATTTGTAACTTGTTTAATGTGGTTGGGGCAGCTGAAACTGAATTGGTATGGTAGACACATGTTCCAAACCAGCAATTTTGATTCCGCTAGCAACAAAATGCAAATGGATAGGAAAAAAATAATACTTTAATATAATATTGTTAGATTCATCAAAACTTCTAGTTTTGATTAGTGGGGACTTTTCAGTAGTGCAATGGGAAATGATCCATCCGTTTTCATATTTAACTCAATAAAATAATGCACTTTAGAATAGATTTAAGGTTTATTTAATATTAAACGTAAAATTTCTTTTCAAAATTCTAATGACACATCCAAAATACCTCCAAGCACATCTCAAAAGACATTACCATTGAAGTGACACCCTCTCAAACCAAACGGGAAATTCGAATGTCCCATTTCGATTTTTTCCTCGATTTTAGAAAATACAGAGTGCACCGAAAATGGAACCGGCACCACTTTATTTGCCGTTCTTTTCTACATAAATTAAAGAAAAAATAGGAGATGTTTCTAAGAAAATACTTATTGAAAATTTAAAAATTGTATATGTTTGAAGCACAATTACGCTAGAAATACTCATATTTTCGAGAAGACCTAATTTTGATGAACACATTCATTAAGAAAAAAAAACTAACTTTCTTAATTCTAGTTGTAGAAAGACGCCAAAGAAATTTGATTTTTTGCAATTTTCGAAAAATTAGGTATTTAAAAAAATGATCTATTTCTTGCGCATCCTTTACGGTATCTAAGGTAAAAATTTAATGTAACTATTTGGTACCGTTTTCAGAGAAAAAAAATTAAAAAAATATAACATTGCCTTTACTTCGCGCAAAATTACGTGAAAACTACTCATAATTTCGAAAAATTGAACATGACATTGTTGCAAGTCTTTAATTATCCTATCCGACAACCTATCCGACAACAAAATTTAATCAACAAAGGTACCATTATTTGAAAATTTTGAAAATGTCCGAGAGGTTTTGTGTAAAGTACCTCCAAAATTAAAATATCGGTTTCAAATTCCATGGGAATTACCGAGATCGTTACATTATTGCTATAGCGATCTCGGCCACTTGGGATCGGCAAACTGCTTGTTTGTTTCGAGAAATTTTACCGAGGGCCTGGGTGTCTAACGAAACCATTGACACTTCTCACCTAGCGGGAGGATGCACAGTTTTCCTTCAATTTGTTCGTGCATCGGAAATTAGTAATAAAGATGAATGGATTTGGAATGAATCCGTTCTTGCTCTTCCAGTGTCCGCTGCCCTTGGGAGCTCGTTGGCCGCGCGGCGGCCGCGCAGGGCGGTGGCGGCGCGAGCGGAGGTCAATCGGCGGCGCCTCAGAAGTCGGCCGGAGGGAGGCGGCCAGGTCCCGGCGCCGGTCAAGAACGCCGCTCACCCGCCCGCCCGCCCGCTCGCCACGGCGACATTCGCACGCGCGCACGCCTGTGCCACTGGCGGTCGGCTGCCAATGCGCTCAATGCAGGCACCGGCTGACGTGGCTCAGGGCGTCAACTGAAGTGCCTTTGAATGGAAGGTCCTGGGAATGGAGTCGCAACGGCGGCGGCAGGATCTTCGACTCGAACTAGGACAGGATCAGCTGGAGAAATATTCTAGAGGCCGGTTGCTTTGATCGGTAGTTTCCCGTGGTTTCTCCGACCGGTACCAGGCGAATGCCGGAGCAGTACGCTAACAAACGGACCGGGCGGTTTTTTTTGTCCTTAAATTCGTTCAGACCATACAGATTCGTTCAGACTCGCTTTTTCAATTTATTTCGACATTTATTGTCTTTCAGAGTAATGAATATATTATAATTAGGGTCGGATTTTAATGAAATGTCATTTTTTCGTTTCACTTTAGAAAAATTACGTTTCGAATAGAAATTCATTTTATGTTATGACTAAAGGAAAAAACCCGTTTGTACGTAATGTTTTTGCATTTTCCGTCAGTTTTGAGTAATATAATTTTTTAACGTTTCCATAATTTTAATGCATTTTTTGACGATTTCATCGATTTTAATATAATTTTTTATGGCACTTGCTTTAAACAATATTTACGAGATACAACAAATGTTCATCGCATGAATTCCTGAGTAGTCTATTCGATTTCTTGGCATATATATTGTACTATCAGCCGTTGTGAGTACTACGTAATCTAAGGTTCTGGTGACGCCTGTAAGCGCCAATCTCAATTCGGCCAATTTCGCGATAAATAAAAGCAGAGATTTTAAAGAATAGTCCAAACCAAAAGTTGAGAAGCTGAGTTCATTTGAACAAAAGGAAGAAGCTTCGATTACATCAGTAACATATCCAACATAACGTCTGACACAATTAAGCACTCAAGCACATTCGATTTTCTTAATCACCGTTCGACACTGGACTGCCACAAGAGTCTGTTCTGAACCGCAGTCCCATTGCGCTTTAGCTTAATCTCATCAGGTCACATTTCTGTCAGGATTCGGTTGGTGGAAAGAAGTGCCTGCAAGGGTATGCCATTATTACGACGCGTCATGAGTGAAAGACCACTGCCGTAATGGCGGATAAGCTCTGAATAACTTACAAAGGCAGGTAAAACAATCGAAACTTGTAGTGAAGTCAACTATATCAAGGACCTTGTTCAACTTCTGTTGCAAGAAATTCGCTGTTTTTATTTTGAGTATTCTTTAGCTGAGCCTGTAGCATACAGCAATGTGCAGGGAGTCACGCTTAGCCCATTTCGAAAACCATTACACGGGGAAACAATGGTGTTCCACAGGGGCCAGCTCTGGGGCAAAGGTCCCGTTGCGCCTCGGGCCGCTCGCGTCAGCTTGCGTTTCTGCGAGGAGGAAGGGGGGCGTGGCAGCTGCCCTGGCGTGGCGTGGCGTGGGCGAGCATTGCGTGCAGAGAGGCACGCGACCGCCGTCGCGCCGCCGCCGCCGGCCAGCCGTCCGTCCGCCGGGGCCACGGCCGCCTGCAGACATTTGCTCAGCGGCGCAGAGGCGCAGGGGGCTTTATGGGGCGGAGGTATGCAGCTGCGCTAACGCACGCACGGCTCCGCCCCGCTCCCTCTCCACCCACCGCGCGTCACACAGCCCCCGACCCGCGCCGCGCTGCGCCGCGCCGCCCTTGACCTGCACGCGAATGCTACTCCCCTCGTTATCCTCAAGGAGAGACGGAATGGCACAGACTCGCCGACGGAGAATTTTATTAATGATAGCTAGGTCACTGATTTTTAACAAGTGAACGCTTCAGCAATAGGCAAGAATTCATGGCGTAGAAGGGGTGGAAATTATACATAAATAAAATGAAACTATGTTTTGAAAAACTTGAGATATACAAAATGTCTTATTGAAGTATTTGGTGGTCTGATTAAGTAAGAAAAGCATAAGTTGCATTTATAAATAGACATATTTTAGCTTTCATATTCCATTTGTCCTTTACATTTTCACAATGTACCCATATGAACATATTTTGTGAATTTATCATTAATTATCATTCGTGCTCCTAAAGGTGTCCACCATGGGATGAAAAATATCCTATACATGAAAAATTACCACAACAATGCTTCTTTAGAAAGTGCTCATCTAAATAATTAGAACACTAAGGCTTTTAATTTTGAAAAAAAAACAACAAAAAACAACTAAACTTTCTACTGAACAATATTTCCTAATTTTTCTTTGCATGAATGTTAGGGAGCCCTATACGTGTTATCACTTGTTCTTATTAACGGTTTTTATAGTAAAAACACAAACGTAGATTAAAATAATAGAATGAACGCTTTTCTGCCGTGATATATTTATTACGACATTTTCAAGATCCAATACTAAACAATTGTAGTAGAATATTATTGCATCATGAGGTTTTAACTGTCCAAACAAAGAAAGCGAGTTTTTTAAGTTTGAGGATCGACTGCTTTTAAATGCAAAGCGTAATGAATTAATGTAAACACAATGCACGGCAATCGTCTGACACGCATCCCTTTACTAAAAATTTATAGTAATTATAATTATGCGCAATGCATTACGTTTTTAGCTGTGGTGAATAGCAGGATATTCTACTATAGTCCGCTACAACATTTACTTAGATCTTGATAAATATAAAACATTTCAATTTCATATTCAGAAACTTATTGAACTCTGTGTTCACAAGAAATAGCGACTACATTGCTCCAGAATTTGTCAACAGCTCTTATTTAATTAGTTTTGGATAATAGACACTGAACGGCATGAAACAAAATTTTGGAGGTTTTCAATTTTTCATATATTGCTTGTGTAGTTTTCCACTGTAACGTTTCTACGGCTCTTGGCTTCGTGCTATGTAACCATAGGGGTTTAGATAGTTAATCGTGATATCATTTAATAACTTTTTCAATGTTGTACAATAGCGTTTTTATTTTCGTATCTACTTATATATTTTCGGAAAGTCATACGAACTTTTCAATTGATTCGAACAAAACCGCCTTAGTCCGTTAGTTGTATTCACAACTTTTGAGCTAAGGAATGAGCTTTTGGGTTTGCAGCTCAGAGAACTCAAGCGACGCTTTCAAAAACACTTTCTTTTCTTAATTTGATCCAGATGAATTTAGATTCTGCAACACTATTTGGTATCGGCTAGGGTTTAGGGAGAAAAATGCTTCCTTGTCCTAAAGAGGAGTATTGAAATAAACATGCGTCAAGGCACTTGCATCAATTACTGCGACAATTGCAGTTCAGGCAGACTAAGAACCAGTTACATCTTAATTCAATTCTGTTCTATGGTGAATGTATTTGTCTGTGTCCTTGTTTACGTCTCTCGGAAGATCAGATATAGTGACTCTAGTACAACGCAGTTACTGCAATTAACATTTATTTCAGACAATAGAAACATTGTCGAGCTACTACCGATCACAAAACGAACAATACTTCTAGGGTAAACTTAATTTGATATATTTACAATGGCTATTGTCGAACTTTCAACACATGCGAAACCATTCTTGAAAGGAGAAAGAAAAGAGAGGTATTTATGACCTAGTTGAACACGTAACACGGAACGTAGCGATATATCTGCCAACACAATGCTCTCACAGCCGCCCAGTGCTCTTCGCGGAGTTCTTGGAAACCGGTGCGATTTCTTTCTTTCACAGGAGACCGCCCTAAATCTTCGGAGCCGGCTGTTTCCTTCACACTTCACCGAAGGGCTTCCCGCCTTCAATGCGACCCGAGCAGACGCGCGGCGCGTATGTCTCGTGGCTAAGAAGCCTAAGAAGCCTAATGGCACAGAGGGAGCACGCTGTCCGGGTCTGCCAGCTTGAAGGGACGAAATTCGATGTTTTTCGTTCACGATTTAAAACTCAGAAGCCATAGCTGTTCCAGGTAGAAGTAAATGAGTTGAAATTATTGTGACGCACTATTTATAATATTGATTTATAAGATTTGAGTACAGATTCCCCAAATTACATTTTCATTTGCGAAGTGATACATTGGTGATTGATTCGTGGTATATAATTACCAAAAGTACATTAGTATCCAAAGTAAAGTGGCTTTGGAACACAATACTTTTTCTGTTGAGGCATAAATAAATCTTCTGATTGTTAAAATCCAGTTGTTTCAGTTTCTTATCAAGCAAGGGTAAATTAGTCCAATAAATGATATTGTAATAGTTTATAATAATAATAATAATAGTTATTACATCAATTATGTTTTTCTTTAACACCAATACATACTATTATTTAAAAATGGAGTTTTTGTAACATAAGAAGAACATTAATTCGTCCATGGAACTCTACACATGGCAATATCATCGGTTAGTTAATTAATACACAGATTCATGATATTTAAGACAACTTAATTTTAATGTTAAACTAAAATACTTTTTAAGTAATTACAAAATTAATGTTTTTTAGTGAAATTATAGTGTTTAAAAATGTGTATTACGTTACCCTCTAAAAACGAACTAGGGCTACTAGTAACTCAAACAAAATAGTTTCATAATTTAGAAATATTTTAACCATAGTGTAATGTGATTTAACTCCCATGGAATAAACCTTTTTCTATTTAATGGATTATTTTTCTTTTTTTCCGACGGAGAACAACGATTTTTGGAACAGACTGCTGCAATTAATTAGACTTAGGAAAGGTAAGCTGAATTGAATTGCAATTGAGTTCAACTCTGTGGTAGGAATATAGGAAATAAATTAATGTCAATATATTAATAATAATAATAATAACAACAACAATTGTCTCCTGTATTATTTTATTAGTATACCTTTCCTTTGCCGTTCTCACACGGAATCAGTCTTTATAATTGAGATCTCCAAAGAAAGATAATTTCAAGGAGACGTGACGAATTGCACTTTAAAAATATGAAGGATTTGTTTAAAAAAACACATCTAATTATTCATGTCAAATGCAACCCGCAACAATTGTCAATGTTTTCGAGGCCTTATTATCAAATAACTTCTAAACAAAGTCTTCTAAGGCCTTAAAAACTAAAATTTTGAGAAGAAAGGTCAAAGGCCTCAAAGAAAAGTTTTTCACTCCATAATCTACAACATGAGACATTCTTGAACATTCAATTAAATTTTCGGTTCGGCGCATCGATACTACCAATGCCACCTAAATATTGCGGCCCTTGTTGCTGGTAGCCATTTTTGTGACGACACGCTTACAAGTAGAAGGCTTAGATTCCTCCGTCTTAAATTTTCACTTTCTGTATACACCGTGGTTTGTGGAGTCTGACGAGGTTTATTTGCATAATTATAAATTCAAGATTTGCTCTCCAGCTACAACTAGAAGTACTATTATAGTTGCTTGATACCTATGAAGATTGTTTCATATGCTTTTAGTGAAATTAACGTTTTGCCGTGGTCTATAAGTGCTGTGTACCTAATTGTAGAGGGATGTGGGTGTACAGTGAAGATTGTGTTTGTGGTTTACCTGTATCAGTATTTTCATTATCAGCAGTGATTCGATGAAAATTTCAAGTCAGCGGGCTTTTTCCCAAAAGTAAAAAGCTAATATTTTTGTGACTATTACGAAAAGCTAATAGCTGTCAAAGAATATTGAATAATTACTTCAAATGTCTTTAAGGAATTGTTGTGAATTGTTCCAAGAACACTTTTCATGATACTGAATAAACCTTAACTGAAAATTTCTTTTAAATATCAATTGTATTCTTTTTATTTTTATTTGATATTATGTTAGTATTTTGCAAGTTATCTTTAAACATTTTTAAACAAATAAACACTCATCGTTAACAGCTTTCCCTCTTAGAATAGAAATAGAAGCATAAGAATGAGTGTGGGGTTTAATAATTAAATTTGTTCGAAGAATGGTCACCCCGATCGCGATTCGAGCCTGAGCCTTCTGGTTTACGCCAGATTTTTGTAACCACTATGCTAACGACACAATCAATTCTTTCAATGTGTTGTTAGGCTGGTCGTAAACCAGGATACGCGGGTTCGAATCCCAGTCGAGGTGACAATGCTTTGAACAAATTTAATTATTAAAATACATTCTCACTAACTAAGAAGGTCACAACTTGGACTTCTTTACGTCTGCAGAAAATATTCCCTTGCGTAAACGCGTTCAAAAAGGTGATGAGGTAGTGACAGTTTTATTTTATTAATCCTAACACTACAATGAAACACATTGTTAAAAATATTTCTGTGTTATACTTAATATTCTTGCATGTAACATTCTACTGTTGTGTATTAACAGGCTTGGCAACTGAAATATATTTAAAATTAATTTTATAATCATCTTGCAGAGCATGAACCATTTTTTGAACGTGAAAATATCATAAGAGGCGCTGATTAATGTAATTATGATTTATTATTTTAATTATTACTTCATTTATTATTTTGTCTCTTTGTTATTTTATTTATTTCCTCCTCGTTTAAATCAGTCAACGAAGCAGACAAATATGTTTATGCCCACCGATGCCGGCGGCGCGTGCCACTGCGCGCCGGTGCAGCGTCGCGTGGCGCCAACAATGCGGAGCGCCGCGCGCCGTGCCGCCAAGCGCGCGCGCGCGCGGCCGCCGTGACAGGACAATGGGCGCGCCTTTGATCCGGCGCAGCGCGCACGCGGCCAGCAGCCTCGATGCACCGCTGACGCCAGGGCGCGGGCATCCGCCTTCGTTACTCTTCCTGGCGCCGATCAAGGTGCAGCCCACTTGGCGCAAGGCGGGAGAAGTGCGCCGCAACTGACTTGGCAATGCGTTAGGGATGCTGTTCAGAACCCTCCCTCTACGGCGTGTTATGATTCATTGTCTCTGGACGTGTCAACGGCTGTGCTCATTAGTCCCGTGAGTAGTTTTTGCGCCTGGAAATGGCGGTGTTCCTCCCCCGCAGGACGATGAGACTCGGCGCCGACCTGGACGTTGGCTTGCGGAGGAATTCGGACGTGTGTTATGCATGGACTGTAAGTGTATGGAAGAGCAAGAAGCTAGAACACGGAAGGGGAAGTAAAGATTGCGCGTGATCCGTGGCACGTTTGCTAAAGTACTGCTCCGGCATTCGTCTGGTATTTATTGGAGAAACCACAGAAAACTATCGATCACAACAGCCAGCATCTGAATTTAGCCGCTTCTGCAGATAGTGGCTAAATTCGACCTAGCTTTCTACCTACTATCGAAAACCGCCGCCTTTGAGATTCAAAAGCTAGGACTTCCGGTTACAGTCGCTACAGAGACAGCAGCAAATGGTACAAAACCATCCAGTTTCCTCGGCGAATTATAAGGTTTGTAGTAAATGATACAAACATCAGAGTTATATAGGAGGGAAAAGGAGAAGTAAAGTTTAGCAATAAACAGGTAATAGGAAACGAAGTTCCACATGCAATGTTCCCCTGATTTCTTCCAACTCACTTAGCACCAGTGTTCAGAATGTGCAACGAAGGTTCTCTGAGAACGTGATCTGCCGAACTATCACGGGCAAAAGTAAGACGATTATCTCTGCTACATGATGTTTCCCACCATGCTCTGCCGACGGTTGCAGGATTTTCTGCACTAGCTAGACAGCTACGTCGATTTCGGTCGCTGTCTGGAGGAAATTCTAGCCGCCGGTTGCTCTGATCGGTAGTTTTCCTTCGTTTCTCCAATCAACAACCGGTAAATATCGAAGCAGTACCCTAACAGGCCACAGATCGCGCGCGATATTTTCTTTTCCTTGTCCTGTCCTCACCTTTACTTGCAAACACTTGCACTTACATGCACTACACTACTACACACGTCGGGATACCGGTCGTGCGCTTCGACCTTGTGCCGACTGGGGCGGTGCTCCGCTGGTGGGATACCTGGTTGTGGAAAGCCCCTAATGCCGACGGGAAGGTCGTCGCCGGATCTTGCTATCCAGTGCGGGAAGATCACCACCACCTCCAGAGAAAAAAATATGCACTGCACTTACGGATCTTATGACCTTAGCAGTTGACGCGCCCGGAATCATCAATCAATCACATGTTCATTGGAAAAAATGTAATAGTCTTCGATCCCTCTGTATGCCTTAGACGTTTGTAACAGGTATTCTGAGACATCTGTATCTAATTCGCTTAGGATAAATGACGGTTTGTACAATTTACACTCGTCATTGCTACAAAACGGTGTCCCAAGGTGCATCAAATAGAATTTAGTCCGTAAAATGTATTTTGCATAGTATACTATCATGACGCGCACAACAATTCTTGACACATGTTTCCGTTACAATACACCTTACCGTCACGACAACTTGAAAACGGTGCGTCCAAGATCTTAAAATCCAGTCTATGTTCATTTTAAGCAATCCTGGAGGAGAAGACATACATAGTTATGGCATTCTTATTCATGTCTCGTAATCACTGTGGGCTATACTGCTTTTTGCTTTTGCTTTCCACTGAATGCTAATGTGTTAACGGAAATGAATGGTGATGGATAAGCGATGAATGATTATTAATGGAGTAGAGGTTCAGTTGCGATAAGGGCGGGGGGGGGGGAGAAGTATGCGAATACAGCCTTGCAGCAGCCACGGTGAAAGCACCCATGGCACATGCGGGACTCAAACCGGCGCCCTTCGCCTTCGAGTACTTGGACGCGGATCCGTGCACCCACGCTACCGAGATTGAAAACAAAAAAATAAATTATGAATTCCGTTGACTTTTTTGTTCAGAATGACAAGGTTCATTAGTTACAGTCAGAAAAATGCTTAATCGCAGTGAACCGCTGTTTGCTGTGTACATACAGTTAGTGAAAAATGGCTCAAACATAGATTTAATTGCTGAAGCAATGTTGACGCTCATTACATCACCTCACAAATTATTTACTTAATGTGGCTTCATTTCATATTAATATTTTCCGTTTGCACGAAAAACATGAAAAACGTTCATATTAATCATGCCAACATTGTTGTGAGTTATTAATATTTTTTCTCAGTGTACGGTCGATGGTAAATGAAAAAAGCACTACATGTTATACATGAAACTTTTAATTGGTATTACACATTTCTAATAATACTATTAATTTCAAAACCTGAAAATTGATTTACGCAAACAGAAAACGTGGGAATTATGCATACTTTGAAGTATTGCTGATATATTTAAAATTTATCTGAATTAAAACCCCTGTTTATCATGTGTTTTAAATGCAATACTCTTTCTCTGGAAGGGAGGATTCTGCAGCCATTGCCGCATTTCAAACCATTGCCGCATATCAAAGATGCCAGTCGAAGACATTTTAGAAGAACGTACTGTGATGAAATATTTACTCATCTATCGGTCCTGAAGATTGAAATTCCAATCAACGTAAATCTCTTACGATTATTTTATCCCTTAGAATGGCTCGTGGAAAGCGTTGTTCGATAATATATAGAGCTTTCCATTACAATCGTCTCAGTTTCTATATGTGTGTGATGAAACAAAAGCTCAGGTAGGCCAAGTGTGCTAGAAATGGTGAAAGGAATTCTTTATGCACGCCATATGTCTGCCTTAACTCCAGGCGTGGATATTAAATAAATAAGGAGACCAGTCCGGGGAACACTGCTAAGTGAGAAAAGTCTGATTAATCCATATAAATACATACATATGATTATTTAGGTATTGGTCTGTTTTACTCTGGCTGCCGGAATTTCCATCGTCCGCGTCACCGCACCACGTCGCTGCCTTCAGTCCTTCTCCCTCCTCTCCCCGCGACCCCGTCACCCTCACATCTCGGTTCTATCACTCCGCCGCAAATCACATACAGTGGAATCTCTTAGTACAAGTGCGTCTCTTACACTTAGGGCAGCGATGCGAACGCCAATAGCCAAATAATACATATGGTTATTAGGTATTATTAGGTAGGAGTCACTTTGATCAACAGTGTGTCACTTTCATTTCCTTCGCTCCTGAATGTTTCTCCCGTGGTCCGCTGGCGTCGGCGCCTGCGCGAGTCGGGGGCGGCGATTACGTGGTCGCTCCGGTATTTCTGCCGCCTCTGCGTCAAGCAGCCGCCATCGACGCCGCGCTCGCCTGGACGAGCCGCCACCCGCGCCATCTTCACGGACTGCCGCCGCCGCCCCCGCCAACTCCCCCCCACCTCGCCACCATCAGCGGCTCCGCCGCACGCGCACCGGCTCAGTTAGGCTAGGGCAGCGACCGTTGCGACTACAGGGAATCTGGCAGGAACGTCTTAGAGACCATGGCGTAATTTGCGACACTAGCTAATCAGCTTGGTCGAGTTGAGCCAATGTCTACGAGAATTCTAGCGGCATGATGCTAGCGGCTACGCGATCAGTACTTTCCGCGCTTTCCCTCGCTCAACACCAGGCAAATGCTCGAGCAAGTACCATAATAAATGGCCAGAGACAGCGTGCGATCTTATCATCCTCATCTTCGTTCCCATCTTTTCCATTTAACACACAACAAATGCACTGCTCTATTATACATGTCGGGAGCTTAGATCTGGACCCTGACGGCGCGGTACTCTGCCGGGGATATATCGGGAGAAGAAAACTCCGTAAGCCCAGCACGTATAGGTCAGCACCGGATCTCGCGTTCCAGTGGTGACGCACACCAACACCTGTCAAATTAACATGCACAACCTGTAGGGACTAATAAGGCTTCTCAGATAACCTGCCACTACCTTCAAATTCTTGAATCTGCATGGCCCGTCTCCTTCTCGCTGACACCGTCTGTTTTACTCTGGCTGCCGGATTTTCCATCGTCCGCGTCACCCGCACCGCGCCGCTGCCTTCAGCCCTTCTCCCTCCTCTCCCCGCAACCCCGTCACCCCACATCTCGGTTCTATCACTCCGCCGCAAATCACAAATATTGGAATCTCGCAGTACAAGTGCGTCTCTTACACTTAGCGCAGCGGCGCGAACGCCAATAGATTGCGAATCATTAAACTCACAGACCATTAACATCGTGTTTAGAAGAAAGACCTACAAAAATTGACCTTCAATTTTTCAGTGTTACAAGTTTAAATTAAATTTCGCTTTGGTATTTATATTCACAATAATGATAAAATCTGTCAACACTGGACAGAGATCATACACAAAGAAAATATGATAATTAAAAATATATACTTCCATGAGTGTAATACAGTATTTTGTGTCAAATCAACTGGCATTGTAAAGTTCTTGTACTCTTTTGCACATAATAATATGTTCTTTTTCTTAAAAGTTATATTAACGAGCTCAGCTAATTTGAATAATAACTGAAATTGCGGACCACTAATATGACGTCGCGGACTTTTCCGGCCGCTGTTGCCTCACATCCTCCGTGTTGGGCCGCTGCGCCACTGCCCCACACATGGTTACGGTCGTCCAACTCGCCACCGCACCATGCTATCAGTGCCAACTTCCGTTGCAGCGCCGCCACCGCCACCATAAATAGCGTTGACACCACGTTCGGGAAGTCTAACCTCCCCCAAAGGCGCACATTCGACCTTCACCGATTAGCTACTGCTCGCTCAATCTCGAGCAGCTGATGTGCTGCCTGAATGTTCGCTTCCTTTAATGTGCCCAAACGACCAACATGCAGTGAGTGCCAAACACTCGTCGCTCGACAAATAAGCCACAACACGTCCACACTACTCCACTTCACCCACCACTGCTGGCGTCCGGTCACTGTGAGAGTATTGGTTGTCGAAGCCTCAGGATAAAGCGGTAGCTGCCACAATCAGATGTGTGTCCGCCCCTGACAAAGACTACTGTGCCATGCAGGATGGACAGGGAAACTATCCGTTATGGTCAAGGCGGCAAAAAAGTTAAAGAAGCGTTACCAACGGGCCAAGAAAGGCAATTTGTGGTAACCGAGCTATTTCTAAAGAGGCAACAAAATTTAAAAACCTTTCGACAAATACAATCGAAGATACAAAACGTGTATCTTGGTGCAACGAAGTCTCCAACTCCACAGTAAGGAGCCCTTGGGAGGACTCCCTAATAATATCCCTATAAAATTGCCGGGAGGGCGGATCGGCGTTGAGGTTGCCGAGTGTCTTAGCTACACCCATGCTGCAGTGCCGTGTAGGGTTGAAGAAGCCCGGTTGCTTCAAGGTTTGTTTGGTGTGACCCATGTTGCGGGTGACGGCGTGATCAGTATACATATATATACAAACACACTACTCGGGATTTGGGGGTGGTCGCTCACTACTGGTACTCTGGTACACTAAAAGAGGAAAGACTAAAAGAGAACACTAAAAGAGTCAACGGTGGACCCACGAATAAATTGCTATAATTGAAAAAACGTTTCATGTTTAACAACTAATTATATATGTATTTAGCAATATGATACAATAATTTCCTGCAATTTGGTGTTATTATATTTTCCATTTTTGAGATATAGCAAAACATTTCAGTTTTTGAGACATATACAATATATATTTGAACATTTTCTCAACTTACGGTTCTTACTGCAAAGTCACAGACGGCCTCAACTACTTTAATTAACTTTGTGGCTGCAATTGCACAACTGTTATCAACGAAACTAAGATATTAAAGAAATATACTGAATGGTAGACACTAAAATAAGTTTGCAGCGTTTATGAGAAGGCCTGACTGTAATAGAACGCCGAAATTCCCACGTAGCTACTACGAATGGCGACGATTTCGATTTTTTTTGTATACAGCAGATAAACTTTGAGAGACGAAACTGACACTGAGGGTTCAAAAAGTCTCTGATGATTTCTAAACGATAAAAGGCTCCTTACCTACAAAAATATACAACAAAAAATTCAAGCTGGAGACTCGTTGTTGACTTGCCTCCCATTGTTATGCGAGGTGTGGGGGAGGGGGAAGGTGCAAAGAAACTGCGATCTTTATGTTAGATAAGAAACAGTTATTTAGGCAGAGAGATGGGGAGATATTTTAGTTCATAAGTTTGTGGAGGGGACGAGGAGATGACAAACATTTTTCTATGGCAAAGGCAGTATTTCTATGGCAAATGCCGCCAAGGGACCGAGAATTTAAAATAATGAAAAGTTAAAAAGTAAATAGTTTGCTTCGAATTTTGTTGCATCTTATTACAAAATAATAATTTATAATTATTTAAATTAAAAATCTATTACTTTTCTCATTTCCGCTACCACGGAGATACGTTTAATAATCTGAGGCAAGACAGACGGAGGTGCCTTGCACGGACTTCTGGAACGTGTACCAAGTAGTCGGGCAAAGCAACTCGGTCGAAAGGGGAGGAAAGACTCTTGAAAGTGGGTGAACGTACACTTCAGCAGTGGACTCCAACACACTAGTACATAGATTTCTACGTTGTGGCCCCTATTCCACCACATTAGTTACCAGATAGGTCAAAAGGGCCTCCCGATTGGAAACCTGAGCCTTCATAGCTTTTTCTTGGGCCTCCCCCTTGGGTTCATGCCCCTGAAGAATGCATTCTGATTAACGCCAGAACGTGACTACTCTTGATTTCTCAATCTTCGCCATCTAAATTATTTTGGAAGATTGTTAAGGCCTACCAACTCGGATATTAGGAGAAATATTCTTATAACTTTCTCAATTTCTCATCTGTCAAATGTCCGAAATGAGACCGGAACTCAACTGAAGACCCATCCAAACAAGTGCAGTGATCTCCGCAATGCACGGTAACGATGTAGGCATCACTGATAATCTCAGGAAGTCTGATGGTTGCTTCCAATCAGTCACCAGGGTCAGAACAGTCCTGATACACCCCCTCCGTAACGGTAACTCTAAAGTACTGCCAATATCACGCCTGGAATAATTTCAACGTCTTTTGACGCAACAACAGTACGTACGAAAAATGTAATTTTTCAATGTTAAGAAGACGCTAATGAGCAATAATCCACCATTGTAGTATCACATTATTAAGTAGGCAAGCATCGGACTAGATCCAATGACTGGCTCTGCCCATATCACCCGCGCGAGCGTGCGTCCATCTGGTGCAAACGTTACGCAATGAGACTCCGCTCTTGCAAACAAGACTAATGACGGTCGCCGTGAGAAGAATACCTCGAGCTTCCTCCGTCCCTCAGCCGCCTAATGTTTTTGTGCCTGGGTGGTCTCTTGCACGTTATCCTAGTCGTTAATGCAAAAGCTCATTCTCATCCTATTTTTAGGTAGTATGGTGAAAACAGTTGAGTTATTTTAAGGTATTAGAGCAAAAACGTTTCTTGTAACTGATCTTCTTCATATAGAAATGAGTGACGTATTAGTTGTTATTTATTGTATAAGCCATGTCAGCATACTTTCAGAAATGCTTTGAATTTAAAATTGGCTTCTTTTAAAATCCATATATTACTCTTAAATATAAAAATAGTAATTTACATTACAAGGTTAGAAAGTTGATGTTTCCATGACTAGACAGGAACGTTCCCGGACGAGACCGACAAGCCGAGTCTAGGAATTCCGCCGTATCATGAAAAGTCACTTTGCCACAATATTTCATTCTAGACCTCAATTTAATGACAATTTGTCCCTGCGATGTAGAAATTTAATCGGCAATCACGAAAACATACTACGTATTTTTGCTGTTGGGGTAGGTATGTATTTTATTTTCTAACTGATGTACTTTCAATGCTATTACGGAAAATACTTTCGATACGTTTCCAGGCTGGCGTTGAGATAAGTTGAACTTTCATACCCGAAAACTGAGTAAGTATGCGTCACTTTCTGATCGGTCTCAAACTTATCTATGTTCTCTAATAGTGCTAATTAATTTTTCGAAGCAATTTTAGTTACATTTCAGAAGAAGTTAAATTTATAAATTTCAAAATTAATTGGAAAAACACAAGTCAGCAAATTAGACTGCATTTCTTATCTCTTATCTTTCTATCTTTTCTATATTTATATTTATTTATAAAAAATATTCTTACTGATGGTAAAATATTCTGAAGGAACATAATGCGCATCTACAGAATGCATAGTTAGCAAATATTCGTACAAGAATCTTTAAGAATAAGATCATTTAGATTAGATAGTATTTTTTCTTGGATCTTTCCAGTTTGTTTCTCCTCCAGTCACCACTAGCCAACCTATTCACAGAGTAGCGTGCAGATTGACGTTCGTGTAGCAATTTTTTTATACGGCGCGTTGAACAGAACGTCAACACAGAATATATATTGTATCTATTTTTATTGTAACATAGAAAAAATACAAATGTATAAAACTGTTAGGTTACTGTGTCTATTACAAATACATTCCTGGCGAAATTATAATACCGAAATGGATATGTCGCTGAACGGGTGGAGTGATCAATGTTAGTTAAAAAATATTGTGAAAACATCTTTTTTCGCCAGAAAGCAGAGTTTTGAGTCAGAGAAGCCGGACTATGATTCGGGCGCCTACAGAGGAGCTAGTTTGGTGGACTTTCCGTGTGGCTTAGCTTTCTTCTTCGCATGCAACCACGCTGGAGAGCCGTTGGCCGCGTCTCCCAGCTCATCGCCGCGCCTCCGTTGCGCAACCGCCTGTGCGCACGCGCGCCGCAAACAAGACAAATGACGGTCGCCGTAAGAAGAGCGTCCGCTGCTCAAGGCGCGCTTTATTTTCTCATCAGCGAAATATGTGCGGCATTTGTAATCGCCGCCCCCGGCCGCCGCGGCGCGCCGCCGGGTGAAATATGGCTCTGTGTGTTTCTGGTTCATCGCTGAGTTACTACCTGCTGTTGTTTATGTGTCGCGCCGCTTTGAGAGCGTCCGATGTGGGTGAACGGGTGACACAGCGACGCTCGGCGCAACAGATGCTGGGTGCGACAGGTAGGATTCATGAAAAACGTAGGAAGGGGGAGGGGATGGGGGAAACCGCTTCTAAAGCAGGGATATATAATCGGCGGATAACGGGCCGCAACCGACATGAAACAAGTGACAACTCGGCATTGGAAGATAATGTTATTTCACATCATGATCATCTTTGTTAAAAGTTCATCATCGTTGCAAGAAGTAGGGTGTGATTCTTCTTCTAGTCCTGTTAGTCCAAGTTTTAAACTAGCACCTCAACTGTTGTCCAATATCATTTATTTTGTTAGTTAATATGTAGGGAGAATCTCTTACTTGTGTTGCATATTCTCAATTTTACTGACATACAAGTATCTATTTCAGATGCAGTGCCTTCTCCTCAATGCAACATTTAATTCACAATACAGGATAATATTCGAGATTCTTGTCCTAACACTCCTTTGCTCGACGTAATTCTTAAGCTGCTATACGAAATTGGAGGGAACCGGAAAGGTCGAGTTTCTTTAATAAAAAAATTTGCGGTTAGTGCAAATTATGTTAATATATTCTTGCTGTTGCTGATATGGTTTGAATTCTTTCGATAGTTCATTGCGAGAATATTTCATTTTCCGTTCGTGTTGATAAACAGAGCGACCTTTGTAATTTGCAGGATGACCGCCATCACAGAAAACGCACAAGGCCTTTGTTGTTCTGTCTTCGGTACACTGTAATGTATAGTGATCACCTGCACGTTTAACACAGCGAAGCGGGAGATGAAGTAGCTACTCATGCGATGGAAATTTTGGCAACGTGTGCATTGAACAACTTCCCTCTTCATTCGGAGAGTTTTTAAATCTTATTTTCCAATTTAGTAGAAATTCTGTTTTGTATATTTCTTTGTTGTTTGCGCTTGGTTCTAGATCTACAAACAACGTTGACGTTTCCCGTTTTGTAATTTTGTCTTTAGCATTGAAAATTTGACGCACACTGTGTTCTAACGTAGATATTTCTTTCTTGAAGCAGTCTATATCAGTTGTTGGATGCCTCTTTCTTAATACTACGCTGAAAGCTCTATTTTCCTTCAACTGAAGCGTATAAAATTTCATGTCCTTTATTTTGAATTTCATTAGTAGAGCCCAGCACGGGCGTCTGAATTTTTTGGCATAATTTTTACGTTATTTTTTGTTGTAAACTTTATTTACATAACATTCATGAGTTTTTGGATATGAAACGCCGTCTCTATCTACATGTGTTTCATGCATTACATTTATTAGATGATTAGGAAATTACGGAGTGCGATTTCCCACGTGGTTTATCGGATCCTGTAGCATTTACGATAAGCGTTTCGTTAATGGAAATTGCTCCAAATTGCAACATCAGAGTATATGCAACAGACAGCACATTTTAATATCAGTAACGTTCCAAGGTACACGGCGGTTAGCCATTTCATTTCTCACCACAATCACTGAGTGACAACGTCCATGACGTACGCGGTTCCGAGCTCGTAACTTTTCATTCCGCACGCAACGTTTGACACCGTCGTCGTTTGCTCTACGTAGGTCAGTCTGAGCAGAGCAGTCGCATGGTATCTGTAATTAAATCACGCGAAAGATAAGTCCGGGGCAAGCAGAGTAAAGACGTTGATACACAATGTGTTAGAATTTAATATTAAAGTAGCGAATATTTTGCAGGTTTTAAGACAACAATATTCCATTTGTATGAGACCTGTTCCTAAACACACGATGGGCGGTTTGAAACGTCGGTTGAAGACACCCAGAAGAATCTGGTCATTTAGTATTCAAGCTCTTTTCCATTTCATTTACCAAAAATCACTTATTTGGTATGTTAGAAATATGAAACATTTTCAGGGAGCCAGCAATGAGGGATACAGCAATGTCAGGATACTATCCTCGCCAGATGCCTTAAGAACTTTTCCTCAGGCTTTGGCAAACGGGGGAAAAGGCATAGGTTGAGAACACCAGACACAGAAAACAATCCATTTTCAACAGGAATTGAAAATAAGTCATCAGTGCTGACTGAAATGCGCCGGAGCGTTGCCTGCTCTACAGGCCTTTTGGTCAGCTGCCTTGGGTCCCCGAGGGGGCTGTGTCCTTGGGGTGAAACGACTGGGGTGAGGACCCAAGAAACGGAAATCAAAGCGAGTGTTTTGAAGAGAAATAGAGAACAGCAAAGAAGCGCTACCCGCCCGCCGCCATACTCTGGCGCAACGTAGCGCAAAGGGGGGCGTCTTGCGTCACGGCGCTGCGCGGCGCGGGCGGCGCACGGCCGTGATTCAGCGTGCGGGGGCGGCGCCGGCTCCTCAATGGTGATTAATGAGCGCCTGCGGAAATGGGGCAAGTGAAGTGATTAAACGGGGATGGAATGCCGTTTGGCCGTTTGCTCTACTACCAACGAGCACTTGATATCACCGAGTTTTAATAGATCCTGTGGATATGAATGGATTTGTAATGGTACAAACACTGGAGGATAGTGCAATACGATGAATGCTTTTTCACTGATACAGATAGAACCCAATCAGGTCCGTGACTACAATGATTGACACGAACGTAATAATAATAGTAATAACAACAATTTGGTGAATAAAATAGCTTAATGATATGGCTTGCACAAGAATCAGAGAATAAACATACATACCCTCCCTCTCATCAGCGAAACCCACATATTTTCCTCCCTCCCTCTCTCTCTCTCTCTCTCTTTCACACCCTCTCTCTTTCGCTCACCCTCTTTCGCTGCCTGTCTCAATGTCTCTTTCTCTCCCTCACTCTGTCGATATTTAAATGGCTCATTCAAACTGTTTCAAAATCAAGTCCTAGGAAAATATCGTAAATTTAATGTAAGTTTTACTTTTATGGTTGAAAATCCTAATGCAGTGAATCTCTTCAACAATTATTGGAGTAATAAAAGATGTCATCTCAGTCAACGTATTTATTGAGAAAGCTTTCGACGGCGTTGCCGTCATCAAGTCTACAGATAAAATAAATTGACAGAGACATCTTTTATTACTCCGTTTAATTACATCAACAACACCGCATCACAATTCTCACACTACAACAATCATTGCATCTTAACTGCTACTTCACATCTCCTTCGTTTCTTCAGTCAGTGCAAGAGTTTTCTGTGAATCAGTGCAGTTCTGTAATTCTAGGGTTGAAACGGCGTTTCTCACAGTGAAATGTGTAATTACACAAGCGACTGCTGAAACAAGAAATTTTGTAAATCATAATAAAAGTTTTCTTTATCTCATATAAAAGTGTCCCGTGTTATCTGTGATACATGCATCGCGGAATTCAAAGTTAAGTTAATTTCAATATTTTTATTAATTGCGTCTTTTCTCTTTAGACGCAAGAAATATTATAAAATATTTCGAATTCTTATTTTATTCAGCAACTAACTAGTAAACTATAAAGTTTTGTATGCACCACGGACATTACTAGATGTTTTTACCCCTCAGGCGACTTCCAACCCCTCGGGCCAGAGGCCCTCGGGATTGGAAGTCACCCTCGAGGCAAAAACATCTACTTAACGCCCTTGATACATAAATAACTATAAGGTACAATGTTGATGAGTGAAATATATGAACCATTTTTATCTTCAAACAACCGAACATTACGAAGTAAGGACAAAGAATACATAAATTTGAAAACTCTTGTGTAGAAAGAACGAACATTTCTTTTGAAATTAAATTTGCACATTAAACATTGACATTCTTGGTACATTTACATTCCATTTACTCTTGTTTCTGAATAATTGAAAGTGTGAATAACAAATAATTTGTCATTCGAATTTTATTCTAGAATTTTGTAAATCTTTATTAAGTTATCGTGTAAAGATAGAATCGAAAAAGTAAGATCACATTAAGTTGCAATATTATCTTTGAACAAATATTTACCTGACCTACACACATACGCATTTTATTAACTTGTTGTGTTTTGTCAATCTACTATTACTTGGAATGAAAACACAATTAGAAATTAAAAATGCATTCATCAGGGTGCTTTAATACGTAACAAAGCGTAGGAGACATATACTGCAAATCCAGGGGATTGATAGAGGAGACGAACATAACTTAAATGGCAAAACGCACTCTGCAAAGTCGATAACCAAGTGAATGCAGTTGATGATAAATGAACAGGATTTACGAGCCACCAGCAGCGTCTATAAAATCGATGGGTGCGCCACACAGCGGATGTCAATGGAACTATCACGCAAATCAACGAGGGCGAAGTTTCCCAGTCATAATTTCTGAATGTGAACTTTCGTAAACAAAAGAATGTTTGTTAGATGTGATAAAGAATTAATGTGTTTTAAAATTTGAAGTATTCGCTGTTCCACTATTAAAAATCTAATATATAAAAATCAGTTTGTTGGTTCGTGTTTAATGTGCTGCCGTACCGTTCATCCGATTGCGATAAATCTTTGTCAACTTATTGCTTGCTCTTGTGCGAAGGATATACAATATACTCAATCCACCTGAGCCTCATTGTTCTCTGGGCGTTGCCATCTGATGCGGGCGAGGCCGAGGAGGACAGAAGGAGCGAGCGGTGCAAGATGGAGAGATGAGAGGGAAAGAGAGAAAGAGAGGGAAAAGAGAGAGAGGGAAAAGTGGGAGAGAGGGAAACAGAGAGAGGGGAAAAGAGAGGATGGGAAGAAAGGGGAAAGAAGGCGAGAGTATGAGAAAGAGAGGGAGAGAAAGAGAGGGAGAGAAAGAGAGGGAGGGAGTGAGGGAGAGAGAGAGAGAGAGGCAGGGTTCTGCTAGATCATAGAGTAAATATACCCCTCATAGAGTAAAGTACTTCCTTAGTCAATGGCTATATATATTAAAAAGCACAGACAGTAACAACGTTATTTTCATGGTTAAAAAGAGAAATGTGCAGGTTACAACTAAATATATTTAGATTGAAAAATTTTATATTACTTGTAAAGAAACCATTCTAGAATACAACATTCATTTGAATCATACTTCATCAGAAGATATGAAGACTGATTTTTAACAAAGGCGGTAGAAAGTAATAATTGTTGAAATGTCAGGAAAATTGCTTAGTCCAAATCTAAATATCAGGGGGAGATATGTTGCATTATTGTCTGATGGACATTAATTATATAAATTTCACACGACCAATTGTATGTTGGATGCTCACGAATGGGACAGCCAAAAAATCTATTTGTTTTTGCTGAAAACATAAAGAAAAAAATCTTGAATAATAAAGTCCACAAAATACAATACTTATTATATATATATATATATATATATATATATATATATATATATCATTTAATTTCAGAAAATCAGAATTCATTATCGACAGGAAAATCGGAAATTTATCAAATTCCATAGAAGTTGAACTCACTTTAAAAATTAGTATTTATTATTTGGAAGTGAATTCAATCTAGAGGGAGCGTTTTTAATCAAAAGTTAATGGAAAACTATGAATGCGTGAATTATGTAATTGTGAGATTGTAAATGTGTGTTTAGGCGCACATATGATAATTGTATATTCTTCAACGAGGGTAGAAAGATAACTAATATTCACGAGTTGATGTTTACGACACGAGCGACGTTGGAGCGAGTGTCGGAATTTCAACGAGTGAATAATTGCCACTCTACGCGAGTAGAAGACTAAACTTTCTCTACGACTTTGAAATTGATATTTTAAAAATATTGAATGGGCGCCTAAACCTCACTACCAACTCGCACACTGTTTCGTGGCTCACCTGTCTTACGAGAGTAGCGACCAGCCGCGGCAGAGCACGCAGCACCTCTGTAGGCGACTGCGAGAACCCTCTGTCGTGGTATAATGAACTAAGGCGAATGTGCTTGGTCGACAGCCGTGCGAGAATAATATCATCGCACGGCTGGTGGAATCGTCATCATTGTTGCTTCCGATAACGTGCAGAAATGTATACATTCCGAAGTAGTCGTAGAGAAAAAAATATTTTATTTATCTACTAAACGAGTTTCTAGAAATTAAAGTAACATTATTCTTTATTCTGACTCTAATATTTACAAAAGTGAGAAAAAATAAACATTATTTTCCACACAGAAGGAGACGTACTACTTTTGGAAATGTATTCTGTCGACTCTAGCATCACCCAGGCCTCAGGAGAAAATGTAATACCCTGGTCGGATTTACCAGAAAAGCCATGTCGAAAAGTACATCTTGCAAAATTCTCTTTTCACAGAACAACGCTGTTTTCACAAAGCTGCCATTTTATCTGCGTCTGAATGCAAACGAAGCTCCAAGATGATAACAAAATTCCCTTCGGACGAATATAGGTCTGCTGCGGAGAGTGCAGTGCAGAGGAATCCTCTCCAGCGCGCAGGGAAAGATAAAGGCTGCATGAGTGGCTTCTTTTGCAGAAAGGTTTGGGGTTTTGAGACTTGCAGCAGAGAAGAGCAAGAGACAAGAGGAAATTGGCGAGGAACGCAATGAAACCGCTGGAAATGAGGAGCATGGAAGAAGAAACTTTAATAAAGAACCAAAGAAGGATTTAAAGGGGAAAAATAATAGATTCGGTATGGAGCTGTGGTTGATAATGCTGGACAGAATAACTTATGATTATAAAGGTATTCCTGTCAAATCTCCATTTGTTTATGACCTAACCCAGCAAAAAAGCAAACATCAGTTTCACCAAGCAATTTTTATTCAAGGTATATCTTATTTAAGTTTATTCGGTCTGTCTGTCTGTATTTGGCGCGACAGCCCGTTGCCGGCCAGAGCCTACCAGCTTAATCCCGGCCTCGCGGCCATGGGTTAAAGGGGTACGTGGTGGTTAGCGCAAAAATATCCCCACATCGTGTTCTGATCTTCTCAACCTGAGGCGTCAGTTTCCGCATCATCACGCAGCAACATATATTGGGACTTTGCAAGGAAAAAAAGCACACTATAATGTTGCCCAACCGGTCTAACCCGGGGTCGCGTCATGGAAAGCGAGCACGCTGACCAATGACGGCATTTCATTTCATTAGTCAAGCGTATCCCATTCTTCGACCACACGATTCAATTGCTGACAAACAAAAGAATGATTAATGGGTCAGTTACTACACAAAGTGGTTATATATGAAACAAATAATCATTTTAGACGAAATTAACAAGTTCAAACAGTGGCTTGCGGCTTACTACTTTTTCAGCACTGCACATGTGGATGCAATCTATAAGAAAGTGACAGCTCGCAAGCAAACTGCCTTTGTTGCGCAGGAAGTACGGCCTCATCTATCAAGTGCTAATGGGAAAAGAGATGTGATGGTAATTCTTCGTTTTCATGCAGTCTTTGTATAAATTGGAGCCTTGAAAGAACAAGCCTCGGCTAATCAACATTGAAAGTCATTGAAAATAAAATCATAAATATATCTCGATTTGTGTAGATCAGGGGTGTCAAGGTCGTATACTGGTGGCAGTGGCACGCGTCGTTGCACCGTAGGATTCCACGAGCTTCTTTGCGCAACTAGCGTCGGGAAAGGAAACTGTTAGTAACTGTTAGTAGCCGTTTTACAATAGGGATGGCGTCTCGGGTGGCGGGGTAATGAAGGGGAGGGGCGATTTTGTCGTGGCACTCGTGCCACGGACTCCCGCTCGTGGCATCGACCTTGACAATACTGGTGTAGATGAATAGAAGGTACTGGAAGGAGAAAATGTGGGCATCGAAGAACAGTCGTAAGGAAGATATTCTGCCTGAAGAGTGATGACTCACTTGGGGAGCAAAGACGACCGATTTCTCTGTATTCGTAGGACCGGGGACGTCGTCGCCGACACCGAGGGCAGAGGGAAGGCTTGAGCTGGGGTGCGGATGGGGGAGGCGCCGAGGGTCGCAGTGCAATTTCGAGGAAAACGACATCGCATCGAGGCGAGCGGCAGCAGCGGCGGCGTTGGGGGTGGTGGGGGGCGTGGGAGGCGGTGAAGGCGGCGGAGGCGGGGGGGGGGGAGTAGAGGAGTCGCTGGGGGCGATGGGGGCGGTGGGGGCGTTTACCAAATTGCTGGTTGTTCTCCGTGTAGCGAGGCCGGCAACGCCCCCAGGGAGCGGTAGAATCGTGGACCGCGGTCCCGGGCCTAAGGGATACCCACTGCTCGCGTTCCTTGGAATGCTTCGGGGAAAAGAAACCGGGTAGGCATTTGGATTAAGATGCGGTTGGACGGGCTCAATTTGGTTCAATGTTTCCGAAGCGAGAGGGGACAGACAAGTGAGGTGCATTCTAGCTTAGTGTAGCGTCTCCAACTTGTATTTTTATCTTTAGTATTTTTATTAAGGATGTTAATTATATACATGATTTTTAAATACAGGAAACAATTGTCTTGATCACATATCCACAATTATAGAAAGGTAGATAAAGAATATCGACTAAATACTTTTTAAGATGTGTATGTTTCATTATAAAAGTAGGTCTAATTATCCTCAGTCTGATGAATCCAGCTTTGACTGTTCATATTATGACGGAAAGACAGTACATACTTCACAGAGGTTTACTACGATAGGTTTCTTGGAGCCTTTAAAACATTTTTTTTTTAGAATTCTAAAAGAATATGGCTTAAAGTGGTGGATATCGATTTCACTTAACGAAGTAAATCGAATGATCTATTAATTAGAAATCGAATGATCTATTTATCATTAACCTTCAAAAACACGTTATTTTTTAAGAATTCTCTTAGAATGTTCTAGAAGTATACTGGGAAAATTCCCTGTACCTTACAAGTACATCTAGATGCGTCAAATGACACTTCTTTGAACAGGAAAAGTTCGTACATACACAAACATGATCATATACGTAGGTTATCTCATTACTATTGGTAGAAAGTTTATTAACAAAATCGAACGCTTCGGTTAATGATACGGTTAGCAGTAATCTTTGAACCACGATTTTATATTTTAACCTCTTCGATTGATTACTATGACTGAAACAGCTTTGTAATAATGGACTGCCTTTGCGTAATGTATGGCATTAGTCTGTCTTCCTTCGATATACGCTAATGGTATCAGACGCAGTGAGTTGAAAGGAAATCCTGTTTTTGAAATAATGAAATAAATTCATCATGCTTTCTTTCGACTTGTTTTAACAAGAAAGTGTAGAAAAGATTATTAGTGTTAGGTGTTTAATGCACAGCCCGTTGATATACATCAATTCTCTTTGAAACGAGATTATTCAACGTTCACGCAGAGTTGAATACGAAGTAAAGAGAGAGCTTGCTAGCTGTCCTGGGGAGTGGCGAGCGGGATTCTATGTATAAGCTGGGAACAAAGCGCGTCGGTGGCCTTCAATTCTCTTTGCCTGAAAATTGAGTGTCGAAATGGAATCACAGACAGTTATTCAAATGGTCTCTCGATTCAGAACTTGCACAAAAATTCCTTTGTGAATATTACTTTCACTTCATTTTTCTGTTTCATTGAAAATTATTAATATTAGAGGAACAAAAAGAAAATGTTTTGAAGAACTGGATATATTGTAACTAGTGAATTTTATTACCACAATCTCAACTTACAACATTACTACAATATCATTTGAAGATGCAGGAAAGTTGCTACAGACTTTCGCTCTAATTATGTTGCCTCCCTTTTTGTGGAGAGAACACGTAATATTCAATGACCATCTGTTTTGAAATAATGTTGCTTATTTTCACTTCAATTTAGTCTCTTGAAATATATGAAATCAATGGATTAATATTTTCTTGTAGAAAATACTATCGAACAAGAAAAGGTATGAAAGAATATTCTGAAGGTCTGCTGCTCTGATCGTTTGTTTCTGTGAATTCCTTCAATCACTGCCAGGCAGATAGCAAAGCAGTATTTCAGACATCGGTACCAGAACAAAGCGAAGCTTTTCCTCATCTTCCATAAGACTGGTCAGTAGGTTTGTCTTGCATTTGCATGATCTAGAAGCCGACCAGCAGTATGATAACATAAGGCCAGCACTTTCATGAAATATCTGTGGTGTCTGGGTATACGTTGGTAAGTGCAAAGTATAAATAGCATACATACCAACTTTTGCTCTAGAGACCACATAACCCATATCCAACAAACACGAATAAATCCCATTATATTTGTGGATTTCGATGTTTTACAAATAATTCATCCGTATTTTTGTTACTTAAGGTTGCATCAACATCAAGGTCATCAGCGATCACTCTTGGATTTTAACGTAATGTAACTTAAGGTGAGATGATATGGTGATGACAGGGGGGCAAAAGGACGAACACAAACACAACCAAGCCCGAGGCGGAACTCGAACCCGCGGTCCTCGGGTCCGAGATTGCTATACACCAACGCTTTAGCGATCTCGGCCACCGTGGATCGGCAATTATTCCGGTTGTTCCACATAAATTCAGCTAATATACAAGTAAGTATCTCAGAATTCCTGTATCTGCTAAACCTGTGACCCGCTCCACTTATCTGTCAGGAGAGTTGCCTACACAACTGCAATCCGGCGCATTTGAAGTGTGACCTTCAAAGCGTTTCACACACGTTAAACGTTAAAATTGAAGGGTGTAGCGCAGTGGTGTCAATGTCTTTTACTGGTGGCAGTGGCACGCGTCGTGGCACCGTAGCATGCCACGAGCTTCTCTGCGCAACTAGCGTCGGGAAAGGAAACTATTAGTAACCCCGCCATTTTATAATAGGGATGGCGTTGTGTCTGGTAGCGGGGTAATGAACTGCTTGGTGGGGCGACTTCGCCGTGGCACTCGTGTAACAGACTTCCGCTCGTGGCATCGACCTTGACAACACTAGTGTAGCGTCTTATTTATGATAAATGACTAAAGGAGGAATATACTATGAGGATACATACTATAAAAGAACAATTTGTACTCGCATGAGAATCCAATAAGAATGTGAACGTGATTAAAGAAGGGCAAGATTCTCAACCCTTAATCGAGAACCAAATCACTAGATAGGTAATTGTAATAGAATATTCATTTTAAGATGTAATGATTTGTTGTCTGTTGGACACAAAATGCCAGAACGGCACTGATCCAAATGTGTTGGCAAAATAGGAAGTTTCGACGAAGGATTAGCAGAAATTGGTAAAACAAATCCATAGGAAGTGAACGTCTACTACATTTTTCAGGGTAAGGATGTTTTTTGCAGTACCATTTAAGCAGACGAACCGCACAACTCACAACTGGATGTAAGTTGTAACTAACACTACAGACAGTTGAAATGTAAATACCAGTTGAAAGTAAATGCTAGAAATTTCACAAATTCACTGAGATAGTTTTTAAATACTTAACTCTGTAATGCAATTGTGAAAATCTAGATAATTACAGATACCATTATTGTAATACCTATTGTATTTAGAAAACAATGTGTTGAAAATAAACTTCGATAAAAGCGAAAAGTTGTGATAGTTTTAGTTGCATCTGATTGATATTCGCTCATTTTCCTTTACTTCCATACAAAAGAAAAGTAATAGTTTTAATACGTTCAAACGACTCGCGTACTAAATACTTTGTAAAATTTTCCATCAATTATAAAAGAATAAGCGAATTTTGTGATGCACCACGGCACAAAAGCTGCAACATCAGGCACAATTTGCAACGCTCAACGCATCTGCCGCCACTTTGTAACTGCAGCTGTTGTTCGCGACCTCTCCAATGGCGCGACCAGCAAGCTAATGCAACGATCAAACAATTTCATCGATATACAGCTATTGCAGGAACGTATTAAACGCCAATTACAGCTGCAGCGCATCATTTTCATTTCGAATCTGTGGCGGATACAGATCGGAAGTGGTCGAATAGGGTGGTGTAAAGTGGTACACAACAGCGGTGATACAGAAGTGTGTGCTGCAACACAAAAGCAGCGGGCCAGTGGTGAAAGGGCGAAGAGGATTCAAGCTAGGAAAGAATCAATAAGTATTTCCAATATTTGTAGCCGGTGTGGTCTTTTGATGAAGAGTGTTTGCAGTGGTAACAATATCTAAAAATTTATAATATCGGAGGATCTACACAACAGCTTTAGTTGTATTGGTGCAAAAAGATTGTGATTGTAAAATGAATTCGTAGTTAAACTATCATAGTTTTATTCGTTTTAAATGTAGAACAATATTTAAAATTTATAAATGATTATATATAACGAAATAGTTTTATTCTATTTATTCATAAATAGGCACTAAACTATTTACAAAAATGTTATGTTTGTTATTACTTACATATATTACTGCATTTCAAACCGTAAACAAATGTCTTTCGATATTGGAAGTATCGATATTTTACTTTTCATGATACCGACGTATTAATTATTTGTTGTTGTTGTTGTTGTTGAAATCGATATCTAATATCGTGATCAAACTGATGCCGTCATGTAGCTACAACACAGAGACAGAGAGGGAGAGAGAGAGGGAAAGAGAGAGAAAGAGAGAGGAGAAGAGAGGAGAGAGGAGAGAGGAGAGAGAGGAGCGAGAGAGTTAGAGTGGAGGGAACAAGAGGGTTGATGGCGAAGACGAAGAGACATCAGAGATGAGAGTGAAGAGCTTATATTATTAGTGATTTTGGGAATAAAAGGCAGAATAATTTGTTTCTTATCACCCTCATATCATGTTTTCGGCACACGGCCATTATTACCTAAAATACACATTCTCCTGTTCTTAATATACTTTCTAACAAATTTCATGGGATAATTATTTTCATACAGAATCTGCGATACTATATGAAGGTTGGAATGGTGATGAACATGGTGTGATAATTTAAGAGCCCTATCAACTAATCCATAAATTACACCTATTTTCTGTTTGACAGGATGTTTTGACAAGAAATGACACACGATTGGACGAACTCTCCTTCCTATACCAATTGGTGGAAACATTGCCATAAGTATGTGTTACTGCAACATCTAGGAAATTAATAGAATTCTTTTCTTCTTTTTCCATCGTACATTGAACGGAATTATCATTTGAATTAAATTACTATATCTTTAATATTTTAGTTGTAGGAAGACGTCGTAATAAGTTTGAACTTTTGCAATTTTCGAAAAATCAGTATTTTTTACGAATATGAGACCTGCATCATTCTTTTAAAGGTCCTTCACACAATCCAACAACAAAATATAATCGAAAACGATGGAACCACTTTCTTGAAAATTTGGAAAATATCTCAGGCGCTTTATGAAAAAAAATTCAAATATCGGTTTCAAATTAAAGGGACCGTAACATTAGACCGATAGATTGGGGAATATCAATTTTGGAGAAAATCGACTGAACGGTTTAGCCGCTAGTGTTGTTCAGGACGGACGGAGTACGGACAGGACGGACATTTTTGCTGTCAATGATTTCCCGGTATCAAAGACCACAAAACATGGATTCTGGATACATCACGGTTTTGAGGATTTTTTTCTAAATTTAGCAACTAGCAACTATCCACTTAGCTCTTTAATAAATTATTCTGGCGAAAATTCGTCTTTTTTCGCGCAGCATTTTTCATAAATTTCTCTCTACTCTTTAGAGGAAGTAATTAGTAGGGCTACTGAATGGCACAGACTTTCTCGTAGTAAAATTTTCTAATTTCCTTGGAGAGGGCTAGCTTTACGGTGTTGCCCCATCTTGGGAGCTACCACCTATCACCATCCAAAATACATTTTTCAAAGTTTTCTCAATTTTTCTGTTTACTGATTGTAATTCGAAACATTACTTTTAAAATATTAAAGACGAGCGATATAGAAATTTCGTCCTATATAGAAATTTTCACTGAAAAATTTCGAGACGTTTTAGGAAAAAGTCGTTTAAGTTCTAGTGTAAATACACACCTTAAAGCTCTTTTTCGCAGGAATTTTCTGTTTTCAAAACACTTCACTTGAAGCCATTCGGAACTCTTTTACTCATAATTGCAATAATGTATACAAATTGCTGGAGCTCTGCTTATTAACGGCGTGAGAGATATTAAAAAAAATTAAATTTGTTTAATTTTTGAAAAATAACAAAAGAATACCCGAAATAAATTTTACATATCTTTAACAGTGCAAATTGCACTACCCATTCGACAAGTTTGAAGAAACAATTTGGAGCCGTTTTTTAAAAAAATGGGGTTTGAGCGTTTCAAAAAATGCGGAATTTGAGCTCGTTTTCACAAAAAACTATTGAGAGTTCGAGAAATTTTATGACATTATTTAAAGCACATTTTTACTCTTCAATGTAATAATGTGAATACATAGTGGCTAATTTAAATATCAAAGACGTGAGAGGCTAGTCAAAAAAATTACATTTTTGTAATTTTGGAAAAAACAAAAGAATAGAACAAAATGGCGTTTATGTCTTCTAATAACACATTTAGCACTATCCCTAACAGCAATTTAAATACAAAATTTAGAGCCGTTTTAGAGAAAATCTTTTTGTTTTTTGTTATTAAAATCACTCAAACTCCACTGGATATTGCGTAAAAACGTTTGGAAAATGAACAGGATCTTAATGAAAAAACCTAATTACGGACAACAAATTTTATTTGAAGGCAAAATCTATCTTCAATTTTGTAGTTGTAGTAAGTAGACACCGAAAAAATTCAACCTTTAGCAAACTTTTCAAAAATTCAGAATTTTAGTCGTGAAAATTGGTTCCATGTTACCTTCATAAGTGTATTTTACTCTATTCTTATAAGAAATTAAAGGAAGAAATTTAGAACCATTTTGGGAAAATGTTGAAAATGTCGCAGGGGCTTCGTATAAAGTATCCCCAGAAATAAATGAAAGGTTTTCAAAATCGGAGGGCTTTGACTCTGGAGATTATCGACAGTTTGGAAAAAATCGAACGCACAGTTCAGGCGCTAGCGGTGTTCACAGACGGAGGGACGGGTTGACGGATGGACGTTTTGCCATCAATCGAAGTTTACTTTCCCGTATACGTACGTACATACGGAGTAATATACAGAGTATATGGAAAGTTATGTAATGCTGCGCGAAAAAAATTAGAGTTTTCAGCCGAAAAAAATTCGTGGCCAGGCCGTGATAACTAAAAGGTGGATAAATCCAGTTGCTAAATTAAGGAAAACAAATCTCCTAACACGTGGTGTTGCCAGAATCCTTCGGTACAAGAACTTAGAAAACAGAGATTCTGGCTACACCACGCTTTAGAGGATTTTTTCCCTTAATTTAGCAACTGGATTTATCCACCTTTTAGTTATCACGTTAAGGAAAAAAGTTAAGGAAAAAAAATCTCCTAACACGTGGTGTTGCCAGAATCCTTCGGTACAAGAACTTAGAAAACAGAGATTCTGGCTACACCACGCGATAGAGGATTTTTTCCCTTAATTTAGCAAGTGGATTTATCCACTTTTTCGTTATCACGGCCCGGCAATGAATTTTTTTCCGCCGAAAACTCGCCATTTTTTCGCGCAGCATTACATAACTTTCCGTACTACGTTTATTACTCCGTATATACGTACGTATACGGGAAAGTAAAAATGGAAGGGTATGTTAAGATGCGAGGGAATCAGAAGCGAAGAAGAGAAAAACCAGGCATCCCAATTGTGGTAAAAGAAAAAGAGCAATAAGAGAAGATACGAAAGTATGGAAGAAGATGGAAAGAGAAGGTTTGGGATAGTTTAAGTTGGTAAAAGGTAAGGAAAGGCCAAGAGCAAAGAGGAAGGAAGAAAGTAGGAGGGAAGAAAGGAAGGAAGTAAGGAAGGAAGAAACGAGAAGGGTAAACAAAGATGGTCAGATAGGACCAAGTCCTCAGAGCACAGAGGACAGAGAAATAATGACAAATGGAGAAAGAAAGAGGGAAAGAGAAAAACAATGGGAAAGAAAGGAAGAAGGGGAAAGAGAGAAAGGAGTGATAGGGAGGGGGAGAGAGAGAGAGAGAGAGAGAGAGAGAGAGAGAGAGAGAGAGAGAGAGAGAGAGAGAGAGAAATGGAAATCGATGAGATAGTAAATTAATTTTGATGCCGGCGTTACTATGAACAATCTGGTGGGCAGTGCAGGAGCGTGGGGCGGGATAGGCGGGGCTGTGCCTTGAGGTCGAGGCTTCCGGGTGTGAGAGGCTGAGCAGAGCAGCTCAATGGCGGCGGCCTCCCATTCAGGGGCCGCGCGCGTGCTCCCGCGCGCAAATATTTGCGGCCTCGCGGCGCCGCCGCCGCCGCCCCCGGCTACTGCCTGTCCAGCCGTCACGCCCCGGGCAAACAACGCCGTCCTGCGCAGCGTCACTCGCCCACGCGGCGAGCCCCCGCGTGCCACCCACGCGGCGATATCCGAATCGCCCACGAGCCCACCTGCGTTCCGTTCGGGTGGGGTTTCTTGACATTCGAGGTACGCAGTTCTTGCCCACCGCTGCATCGCACGGCCAGTGAAGAAACTGAGATCAACTCGCCCGACCTCGCGCGCACGCAGCCCACGCGGGGAACCTGGGCATTGTCGCCAAGGCGCGGATTCACCTCTCGTAAGCTGGCACCATCTTAATCGGTTATCACGAAAACAAATGCGCCATATTGTAGGATAATTTAATTGTTCATTAATTACGCATATGTTTTAATAATTTTTGTGTACTTAATTAGCGATTAAATCGTTATACAAGATGGCATATTCATTTTTCTGTTAAGCGATAGTGGTGGTGCCAGCTTGGGTAAAGGGCGAGTTCATCATTAATTTCTCGGAAGTTTGAGGAGAAATTAGATAATTTTTCCTAATTAATAATCATTTCAATATTTTTAAATGATGGCGTATTTGTGTTGATCGTGATTCTGGTAGTGCCAGCTTCAGGGAGGTCGCAGATGCCCCAACTTCGCCCGTGTAGCTCACTAAGTCTCAGCAACTGTCGCACCTGTGTGCTTTGCACTACGTTATTTTTTTACTCTCGACTCCCCTAGTCCTTGGCCAGTGCTGAATAACGCTGCCCATGATGCCGAATAACGCTGTCTATGATCTTGGAAGATTTCCGTTTGAAATATTTGAGGAAAAAAGGTAAAAACTATTCAGTTCTGGGTATAAGCAATTTATTGATAATTGGTGAAACGATAAGAAATTCTGTGATTAAAGGGAATATTGACCTTGGGATTATCCGAAATGTCCATTTTTTGGCAGTAAAATAAACGGAAAGACAAGTTAATACTCTCGAAAATATTTTTGCTAAAAGAGCATGCGCAACGCGTTTCTTTCCCTTATTTTTAGAAAAAGGCATAGAAAGAAGCTTTTCATCGTTTCAAAATAACAAGAGGCCTTTTAGAGTTTACAAACAGTAATATGACATTTCGAACATTTGATCGCCCACCAGTTTTTGCAAAATACGAAAATGAATGCTGTGTTTATCTCTCCATGTACAGTGAGTTAAATTTGTCTTCTTAACCTTAGACTGCTCCCCCTTTTTTCTAAGTCATTGATGTTCTCCTGGGGTATTCTGTAACCCCTCGTGCATATGTAATTTTCTTATGCGCTTTAATATATTCTTTAAATATTATTGAAATGAAAATAATTTTTAGGAAGCTTTAACTTTCTTCTTTGTGATAGTTAATTCGAAAATGGAAAAAAATAGAGAGTAATATGTAAAATAAATTAAAAGGTATGTCTGGTGTAAAACAAATAAAAAGTGAATCAATCATGTCAGTAGTAAACAATTTTTCCCAAGCCTCACTCTTCACATTCTTTGCTGCTCCTTTTCTCCAGGAATTCTCAAAACAATGTTACGAGAAAGTGTTCTGTTGAATGGTGGTGTGTTAAAAGATCACATACGACCATTCTTACATTTGATCACAGGCACTGGAGTAGTGGGATCATGGTCATCTTCTGATGCATTTTGATACACAATCGTCACCAACCTCTACGCCAGACCTGCACAACGCCTGCTCCCGCGGGCATTCTGCCCGTGCGAGCGGACCGTCTGCCCACGACAGCGCCGAAAGTGCAAGTAGTGTGGAGTAGGAAGCTTTGCGGGAAGGGGAGACGTTTGACGTAGCACAACACGGCGGCGCGTAGATTGAATGCCTGGGCGTCTAATACAATGATCCATGCTGCAAAATTATATGCTCACTTGTTTAAATGGATAACGTCTAGTATTTCAAGTTATAAGGGCTATAATTCAATGTTAACGTTCTGTGCACTGCTGTATCCACCTTTGTATCCACCACTGTACTCGTATGTATTTTTCTTTTTTAAGTAAAAAAGCTTAACATGCTCGTAGTGACTCTTCAGCAATATTTTAGAGCAGTAGCTTTTTTAAAAAAATATTATTTAATTCTAACAAAAAATTACAATTTATTAATTGATTGTTCACCAGGAATTTTATAATCTCCAAATCACAAGCAAAATGAAGAAAATTATGAGAGCAATCTCTCAAATCAAGATTGACATAAATATTGAATATGTGGCAATTCCAAGAAGGGTAATGTTTAACAGCACATACACTGTGACTATTTTTTCCCATTATGAAACTGAATAAAAGAAATCAACGAGCAAACTTCTGTGACGATATGTCACGGACAATCATGAGATTATCATGGGTAGTGTTAAATTGAATGCAAAGGGCTTAATATTTTTATATGATGTTGTAAACGACTCTGCACTCTTGTCAGAAATTAGTGCAGAAAATAATCATAATTTTTTCAAGTATAATATGCTTGTGCTTTAATAGAACAATCTTATTCAATTAAAAATAGCTAATGAAAAAATAGTTTATTACTTTCATCATCTCACAAAAACAATTCAGTATCATAATTTTGTCTTTAACAAATCATTAAATTGTGATTTCATGGTAGCAATGAGAATTACATTATTAGCCCTACAGGCAATTATAATACTTGGTGTTCAAATCTTACATGTATAATTCGTTGTAGTTTCATATCTCGCACTGCCATGTATTGACAACAAACATTTACAATATAATACAAAAGGCAATATTACATGAAGTGTATTTGACCGTCAAGTTTCTTGACGTTTCCTCTTTAAATTTACACGCTATGGTTCAAACTGCGCATTATAATTAGTAGTCCCCACTCTTTGAGTGAGTCCCCACCCTTCATCGATTTTCGCATTTGCCCCCGAGTTGCTCGCGCGCAGCTTCTGACGTCAGTGAAAGTGCAAAATACTGGGCAGGTCTGCTCTACGCTATCATCTTGATCATCATAATTTCCTTCACTATCATACAAAGGATCATCTTTATTTAAAATGTAGTTTACGAAGCAACTAAAACGTTCATTGTTAACAGACCCAGTCATGGTTTCACTGTAGCTTCATACAAAATCAATGTGCACTACTGCTTCTTGGGGTGTCTTGTCATCCCAAACTGCTCCACACAACTGACAGATACAAGTACGGGCTTCAGCGCACATAGCCACGTGAACAACAATCTCAGTTTTAAGTATAGATGGATTCCTAGCCATCTGCGTGCGTGCGCAAAGAAAAAACAAAGAAAAACCAAACGTCTGGGGTGACGAGTCATCACGAGGAGCATTCTAGGGTTAATATCGTTTGCTCGTTCAGTGATAAAACCTGAACTGAACACACACGTGATTTTTTTTCTTCCTGGGGCTTTTTCCAGCTTCAGGGGATGCCGGTTTTGTTTATCCGTGCCGGGTACCTACTATGTTCCTTATGGGGACATATATTAATCTTTACACTAGACACTGGCACACGTGCGGGATCCTCGCTCTATGGTCAGCAGACTCGTATGCCCAAACACCAAGACATCGCGTAATCGAGAGATTGACAAATACGTAAACTTAGATATGTAAACAAGGAAAAAGAAATTAAAAATGTATATAGGAGTTTCACTTGTGTACCTACAATTTTTTTACGATTACTCGCGCCTTCCCTATTCTTTTCTTCCATTATTCTCAAAAGCAAAATATCTCGAATAACGTCGCAAAATCTTACTCCACTTACTTGCTTACAACCATTTTTTTCTCCTTCCAATCACACGTTTGTATACTTTCCCTTCAATGAACTGAACATGCGTAGCTGCCTTACATAAGCAATCTATTTGTCTACTTAAATATTTTTCAAAAAATACTCCAAACATGTAATAAAATTATCTGCACATTTCTGCAGAGCAAACACAGACATTTAAACGTGTAAAGTGAAAGAAATCAATTGTGATGTTTTCTAGATCATCTGACACATTTTCAAGCACCTCTTCTAAAAAATCTCATATTAGCGGTGCCTTATTTGCTCTTTTCATTGAATTGAAACAAACCATTGGTTCGTGTCAGTGAATAAATTCTCATCGCTTCGAAATTCCCGGTATCACTCCGGTTTCTTGCTAGTTGAAACGAAAAACGATGCCCCTCAGTCAAAATGTTATCTGACACAGAATTTAGGTCACAAAAAAAAACATTATCTTTTAGTAGTATTCCTATCTACATCAGTCGTATATCATACTTTACTTGTATCATTTTGGGCATATTTTGTCGTCTACTGTACCTCCAGTTGCTGTTGGCTTGTAGTCTACTACTACAATAAAAACTAAGATAATGCGATCTTTGCATATTGACTTGATGTTTTTGAAGTGTCACAACAAACCGAAAGAGACTACCGACAGTTTAACGCAGCAACTTAGGAAACAAAATCAACAGTTCGTAGCCCTGGCTGCCGCAAAGTGCTTTAAGCGACGGGCAGCCTTAGAGAAGTCTACACAGGAGCACGTGGCGCGGGTAAGCCGCAAATCCGTACACGGGACACCGCGCTTCCAGAGCGTCTCCAGCGAGCGCGGGAGAGACACTAAGTCGCCCACGGGCCCCTAAGTAATCCCAAGGGCCGCCCTTAGAGCACTAGCGCCGCCTCGCGGCTCACGGTCGCATTACACTCCATCACGCGCCGATGTATGAGGCTATAGCCCGCACCCAGACCGCCATTGCTGGTCAGCACGACAGCTATATTCCCTTATTCCTAGCGGCGTCGCGCCGGTTTCTTTATTAATATCGCGGCCGTTTTAATTAAAAACGCACATAAATACGTCCGCGCTCGGGCGCGTTGTTACGGGGCAGAGAAAAAAAAATGTGGACGTGCGATCCACGCGCATCATAACTCCACTTAATTTCGTGCCGGAAGGAGCAGGATTTTCCACACGGGAGGTTTCTAGTCTCTCCGCGAGAGGCGCTCGTACCGCGAATACAGGACAAGCGCAGCACTCTTCAAGCAGAGATGAAGTAATAATTATCATTTAAACGCTGTTCAAAATAGATTGCAAGATCCAAAGGTTGTGAAAATTTGATACTTGTGAGGTTATTCTATATCAAGCTTTGAATACTTTAATCGTTCCTTAAGACTACCGACTTTGTAATAATTTCATAGCTTTGGATACTGTCAGTGCTGACTATGACAGCGATATTTGCAATATCTGTGGCCAACAGCGAATGTCTTTCTAGGCAAACTAGGCTGTGCTTGTACTTGGAAGACGGCTATATTACCAACAGGTACACTGTGGGGGCATGACGCTAAATATTAATTTTTGGAATGAAATAGAAAACACCTAATCATATTTCATATTTTAAATTCCCAAAACAGAATTATATTCGAGTTCTTTGCTTCTTTTTGTTTCATAACAAACCTCTGTAATATTAATTCAATCATACTGTACCCCTTCCGTTCTCTCAAGTCAGAGCACGCAAAACATAGAAACAAAATTAATGATTATTATAGTTAAATTATCCTAGAGAGGTTGTTAATTGGTGAGGGATTCCTGAATTACTAGGTACATATTCTTGTGTTGTAAACAGATATTGCATTAACACTGAAGTTTGGGCGCCAAAAGAAGACAGTTTTACAGTGTAGAATGTGTGCGAGCACCAAATGTTTAGCAGTGTTAACATTTTAAATTCGTAAATCACAAATCATTTTGGAATAAATTGAACAACCATTTATCAAGAATTCATAAATTTTAAGACATACATTTTAATATTCAGACTAAGAAGAAATATACCCGACATGGTCTTCACCTGAACCTTGTCGGAAAACATGCACTCGGTAGTGAGCTTGCAAAACACATCATTTCACAAACTTGGCAGTGTCCTGCCCAAGACCCATCCCCACCCACATCTCCTAGTTCTCTTCCATCCCCTGGGACCCCTTTGGACCCAATTACCTTATCCCCTGAACCTAATCCGTGTATTACCTTTCCCACTATTCATTCCTCTACATCTGTCACCCCTCCTTCCTCACCTCTTGTCACTGCTGGGACACGATACTTCCTTCGACCACGCACTCGAGGTAAAAATGAAATAAATAAATAGCAACTACAGTCAGATGCAGCAGAAAAACATCCGTGTAGATACATGCAAAAGATTCGAATAATGCATCATAATGTGCAATCTCTTTCAAATAAAATTGAATTTATCGAGGCAGCATTACAATGTGATCTAAGACAAATAGATGTTTTTTGCTTTACAGAACATTGGTTGTCTCAAAATGATATAAACACACTCCAAATTCCTAGCTTTTACCTTGCAGGATCGTATTGCAGGGCGAAGGAATCAAATAAGGGCCCTGCTTACGGAGGTTCGTGTATTTACATAAGAAATTATATTGATTCTACCTTCTTGTCAGAATTCAATTTATATGCAGTTGAAAAAGTTTTTGAAACAACAGTAGTACATCTTACTACGCTCAAAATTATCTTACTTTGCATTTACAGACCTCCAACAAAGCGAGCTTCAGATTATTTCACTTTCTTGGAAAATCAAGAGATAATTCTGAACAAAATTAGTAAACTCTCTTTTAAATCCATTGTTGTATGTGGAGATTTCAATATTGATTTTCTGAGCGAATCCCACGAAAAAGAGAAGTTTCTGAATTTACTTCATTCTTTTAATTTAGACATTACAGTGAATGTACCTACACGGAATACGCTTAAATCACAAAAAGCATTAGATCAAATTATAATTAACAAAACCACAACTACATATGAAATAATAACGAATAATCTAGGATACAGTGACCACGATGCACAAATTCTTACAATTACTAGGAACATAAACACTGACACGATAAATAATACACGCATGTGCAGAGCATTCACTAAAGTTAATATAAAATTATTTACGGACTACTTGATGAAGGAATCATGGGACGAAGTTTATAACGCTGTTGACACAAATGAAAAATATAATTTATTTTTCTCCAAGCTTTCAATTCATTTTAACGCGTGCTTTCCTATTAAAAAGAGAAAATTAAACATTTCAAGCAAAAGTAATACTTGGATCACACAAGGAATTAGAACATCGTGTAAAAACAAACGTACGCTTTACTTTATTTCTAAACATCATAACGTATCACCCGGTTTCCATATATACTTCCGAGAATATAAAAGAATTTTAAGAAAAGTAATAGCTCAGGCAAAAATAATGAAAAATAGTCTGGACATTTTGAGCGCTAGTAACAAAACTAAAGCAATGTGGGATATCGTAAAAAATACAACCACATCATCTCGATACCTTGTAGAGAATGTTATTTTAAAGGATAATGAAAGAGAAACGAGTAATCCGGAAAAAAGTTGCCAATCTCTTCAACAAACACTTTTCCAGAATTGCGTCTGATCTCACGAAGGGACTAAAATCACAAAATTCAACATTTTACACTTCCCAAAAAAATTTCAGATACGATGTTTATTCCCGAAACTTCTCCCAACGAAATCCTCAGAATAGTCAGTAAACTAAAAAATAAATATTCATCTGGTTTAGATGAATTTCCGGATTGTTTATTAAAAACTTGTGCACCTGCCTTTATACATCCGTTAACTCACATTTTCAATGCTTCTTTATGTACAGGAATATTTCCAGATATTTTCAAAACAGCAAAAATTAAGCCACTTTTTAAAAAAGGGAACAAAAATGATATTCAAAATTACCGGCCAATTTCTCTTTTGTCAGTTTTCTCTCAAAAATATTAGAAAGGCTTTTCTACTTACGAATGGAACATTTCTCAGGAAAAACAGAGCGTTTTCAGACTCACAAACACGGTTTTAGAAAATCAAAATCTACGGAAACTGCCATTTTTTCTTTTCTCAAAGATGTTGCTTCATCAATAGACCAAAATGAAGTACCCATTGGAATATTCTTAGATCTCTCGAAAGCTTTTGACGTTATTGACCATGAGATCTTGCTCTCAAAATTACCTTCGTATGGAATTCGTGGTATTGCCCTAGATTGGATAACTTCTTACCTTAAACATCGGACTCAAAGAGTAGAAATACCATACTGGCAGGAAAGGACATTACATACTTATATTTCCAATTCTTTGCCAATTGTGCATGGGGTCCCGCAAGGTTCGATCTTAGGTCCTATTCTCTTTCTGTTATATGTAAACGATATGCCCTCGTCTATTAAAAATGGAAGAACGGTTCTGTTTGCTGTATGACACGAATGTTCTTTGCAAAAAAGAAGCAGTAATAGTACAATTTCAGAAGTTTCAAATTGGTTTAATAATAACAAATTAATTGTTAACGAAAGAAAACTGTTTCAATGCATTTTTGCATCTCAAATCGGAAATCGCATGTTCCATTGAAAATGAACAATATGCAATTAGCTGATGTTGAGGCAACAAAATTTTAGGTCTTTCAATTCAATCAAACCTCAAATGGAATGTACATATAACAGAATTAAACACTAAATTAAGTTCATTATGCTATGCATTCAGAATTCTTTCAAATTCTGTCAGCCTTCATGCAGCTCGTTGCGTTTATTTTGCAAATGTGCATTCCCGCCTGAGATATGGCATAATATTCTGGGGAAGCTCATCCTGTAGTATTCAGACCTTCAGATTGCAAAAGAAAATTATTCGAATAATGAAAAAATGGCCTTCCACGTGATTCCTGCAAGCCTCTTTTCATTGAGCTGGGAATCCTACCATTGCCTTGTCTATTTATTTACGAATCTGTAATATTTGTCAAAAATGACCTACTTAACGGAGGGAACATATTTTCATGCAATATTGATATTTATAATTACAACACACGCCGTAGAAATCACGTGCATCAAGTGTCAGTATCAACAGCTCAGTACAAGAAATCAACATACATACATGTACGTTACTTTACAACGCATTGCCAGATGACATAAAACAATTAAAGTCGGTACACAAATTTAAGTTAAAAGTAAAATCTTTTCTGCTGCAAAACTGTTTTTATACAATTAGAGACTATACTGATCGTGAAAAAGAAAAATAATGTTTAATGTAACAAAACAAAGATATATAATGAATTAGTTTATGTTTGCATTGTATACATTTAAAAAATATTTAATACGCCTGTAACAAGTAATGTACTTCAGCTTCCGGGTCAATGACCCCCATCTCGATCAGGTTTTTGTCCAGTTTCCCTGATCCATTGAGCAAATGCTGAGATGGCCCCTTGTTTTGCTTCTGGACGTAAATGTAGCTTCACTGTGCGCACGTTTTGTTGAGCACGATCCTTTTGCTTGTAGTTCATTTACAGTTAAAAATTGATTTTCTATAACTCGGGAACAAACATTTTTCAAATATCTTTATTTTCTAAAATAATTATTTTCTAAATTCATTTTTTTTTTTTTTTTTTTTAAATTCTGGCCCTCAAGAAAATGTGCGCAGATAAATTTCTTTCCCCACACGTCATATACAGTTTTTACTGTTTTTTTTGACAAATAAACAAATAAACAAATAAACAAATACAAGAACTGTTGAATTGCTGAAAGTATTAGAATATGATAAACAGTATATTTTGAAAACTAGAATTTGTAAGCACTAGTTACGTTTTGAAGCATCCTGTAACTATACAAACAGGATGCGCCTATTGAAATATCACCTAACATTCGCCCTGGAAATTATATTTCGCTCCAGATAGTAAGTACAGCGTCTCTCCGCAAGTGCTCAAACCGTTGACAGTTTGCAAGCATGTGAGAAAGATATCAAATAAACCAAAAATGTAATTATTCCCCTTCTGCTAAAGGGTTCAAAGAAGTTATAAGAATTTAGAAATAAACTCTCTTTCGTTATGATGGGAACGTTAGCTACATCTTTTGAAGCACCCTGTGTAGCATTCGAAGACTCACGATCGTAACTTTACTTAATTTCGCACCGGAAGTAAGATTACTCTGCACGTGGGAGGTATCTCATTTCTCCGCGACAGGCGCTCGTGTAGCGGGCAGCCGACAGTCGCAGCCCGCGTGAAGCACGGCCTCCTGGATCGCGCGACCGTTGCGTCGGCGCGAGTCGCGGTTGTTTATGACTGCAATTTCCTTGACGCGCGGCGCGTTTTTGTTCATTACGCGCGTACGTAATGCAGCTGTCCGCCGACCGCGGCGCTGGGGGCGCGCGCGGCGCGTGGGACGTGAGCTACGCGTGACGTAAACGGAGCTGCGCGGGGTACTATAGGTTGCGCTTGTGGACGCGCGGAATAAAAATCCGCAGGCAGAGAACTCAGGTGCGGGCAGATGTATACTCATCGTCCACGCACAGCTCATCTCCATTGATTAGATGAACTACAGATTTTTTTGTAGTAATTAGTATTCTTATCCTTACTGTTTGTGCTATCTTTACGGTTTTGTCTCACCCTCTTCCAGCTACCTATTGGTGCCCTAAAAGGCATTTTTTGCCACGTTTTCTAAGAGTTTCGGAACCCTAATGGTAGAATTAGAATATAAAGTTACGAATATTTGAAGAGTAAAACCTGATCCCTCATGCAAATTTTTTATTGAAATATTTGGAGCTGCTTTTGGGAAAATGTCTAAGCTTTCTGAAAATGCGCAAATTTCAGCTCATTTCCACAGTCTAACTTTTGAGTTTTGGAGAAACTTCATAAAAATTAACCAAGCTCACTTACACATGCACTGATGCATAACAAGTGTCCGTCATGTAAATATTAACGATATGACCGATATTTCAAAAAAAAATTACAGTTCTGTACGTTTTTGAAAAGAAAACAACAACAACAAAAAACTGCATGAAAGTGACATTTGTAATACGATAGTCAGCACATTTAACTCTCTCCGTACAAAAAATAAACTATTTGGAGAGGGTGCCTAAATGGCGTTTGAGTATTTATGAAAATGCTCAATTTTGAGCTCATTTTCACAGAAACCTGTTGAGTTTTCAAAACTACCAAAGATTTAATATTTAGATACCTTGTACTCACATATGCAGGAAAGAGTAAAAAAATGCCCGTAAATATGTTTAAAATACAGTTTTTTGGTAACTGTTGCATTCTAAATGGGAACTCCAGATGTAAGATCTGAAATACAACAATTTTAACATATCAAAAAACTAAAAGATGATGCCTTTATCTTAGCCAGAGGTCACAATATTCAGGAGGAGATGTTTAATGCCAAGTCGTCGTACGAGAAAGAAAAATTGTCAATTAGAATAATCTGGAGTGAAAGCCTGTCCAATACAATATAACGTACAACTTCTGATATCTCAACTACTACACGGTCAATTCACGAGGGAGGGTCGGCGGCGCTGGGCGGTTCCTTAAAAGGTCCCTAATAGTGATGTTATCCGGAGATTCCCCAACTGTTGATTGAATCGGTAGTCCGATTACTTTTCCTAACGAGTCGTTCAATCCAAATGAATCGTTGAAATCGTCCACTTCCTGTCGCGGAATCTGTGCTGTGATTGGTGGATCGGAGCTCTCGATGCGGCTCTTTCAAAATCTCCAGAAAACGGATATTCATCAATATTGTAATTGACATTTCATAAATCACAGAACTTTTAGAACACTTCGAAATAAATGAACATAATATGCCTTTATGAATCGTTTAAAATCAATTTGACTATCTTTTACGTCAAATTGCCCAATTGTACTTCGGTTTTTCTTTCTTGGCGTACGGAGTGTGCCAATAAAATGGAATATCTCAGGATATTTTGCGTCGTTCCCCGTTGTGCCGCCAAGAGTCGCATGATCGCCAGCACTGCTTGACCACAGTCGCGATCATGCGACTCCTAGCGACACAATTAAGAACGACGCGAATACCGTGATATTCCATTTTATTGATACCCCCCCGTCGTCACAAAACTGGCTACCAGCATCAAGGCTGAAATATTGAGGTGGCCTTGATAGTATTGAAGCGCGGAACCAAAAATTTATTTGAATGTTGAGGAATGTCTCATCTGATGAATTATGATGTGAAAAACGTTTCTTTGAAATTTTAGTTTTAAGTCCCTAAAACGTTTGGTTTAGAGTTATTTGACAAAAACCTCTGGCAAGTCTTGCGGGTTACATTTGACTTGAATATTAAGATGCGTTATTTTTAAAACAAATCCTTCATATTTTTAAAGTCAATGTGCAATTCGTCAAGTCTCCGTGAAATTCTCTTTCTTTAAGGACCTCAGTTATAAGATTGGTTGCGTGTGAGAGCCGCAACGGAAAGGATACTACTGAAATAATACGGAGACCATATATTCAGCATTTTTAGGTCATAAAGCATATTTTTTAATAGCACATTTCAAACTTTTCTGTTGTACAGTATGAATCGAAAGTTACGCGCTCGATGGTGTCGATGTAATCCTGCAAATGGGCGGAGCGCTAAATTTAGCATTCTAGTAGTTGTCTCAACCTTATCATTTTTATGAAAGCGTATTTCATTCTGTTTCCTGAAATCTAAAAACTATTCCTATTAGACTCCGATACACAAGAAACGTTTTCTGTTAAGCTCCTCACGTTCTATGTGATTTGAAATGTCAGATCCCGGAACTTCATGCACTGAAAACGTAAAAATTATACAGACAAACCTGCACTTAAAATTGGAAATATATGCACTTAAATAGTCAACATACCGCTTAAAAACTCGAATATGCATTAAAAAAATATGGTGAACTACAGATAACATTTTATTATATAATTTGTTCATTTGGTAAAAAGGGCGTGTAATAAATATATATTTTCAAACATCATAATTGCCCAAACATTTATAAACTAAGAGAACCATATCATTGATACAAGATGCCACTAACATTCAGACCAGTTTACTAAGTTCATGCGCACGAATAAAGTTACAGGAAGTAAATCGCTTCAAGAGAAAACAATCTTATCAGAAGACTATCGTAAATATGTTGATACCGAAACATTGGCGTAGCTTAATTCAGTTTTCTTTTGAAAGAGAAATACACGAAAATATCTGACTTCGACACCCACTTCTATGTAAAAAACGTGGAATATAAGCCCTTACATATACCGCGTGGATAAAAATATGCATTTAGTGAAAAAAATATCCCAGAAATATGCAATTATTGCAAAATAAAAACAGGCTACTTTGTTTCATTTTTGGTGACAGGTAAAGTTTATATATTCTGACCGGCTGCTCCTGTGGACACTTGTATCCATATTTTATTCTACCAAAAATATAAAATTTGATTTGATTTGAGCCAGGATCCCTCGAAGCCACTCCGTCGGGGTGAATTTATTTTATGGGTCCGACAGGTCGCCACACACACACACACACCACACACACACACACACACACACAAAACAATCTGATTCACATTAACATCGGCGCATCATCCTGCCGATCCTCGCTTATGCCACGCCCGAAAACCTTCTGTTCACATTGTTCATCTCCTGTATTGACATGTCCTTCTAATAGTTTTTTAATTAGAACTCGCGCTTTATATTCTTTTACCCAACCATTGTTCGCGATCGTCTGTGTCTGCATTCTATTATTAATTTTCCATTATCAAAATTTGTTTATTTTTTGTGATAACCTATCAAAATATTTCCTTTCGAAATGCGCAATCAGTAAAAATATTATGTTGCATGAAGTTCCGCAGTCTATTCACAAGAAATCAGGAAGAAATTAATTTTAAAAAGCGCCATTCAATCCAAAATTCAAGCCCACTACATGTAGTTGCAAAAGTCCCAAGCTTCTTGTTTCCTTTCAACAGTAGAGAAATAATGACTTTTGATTGTCGAACAAAATAGTATTTAAAATTCCTTTGATGACAAAATAAGTCGGGATTTTGAAATCTAGAGACGGGGGGGGGCATGTTTATTTACTCGAAAAACCCGTAAGACCTTGTATTTCATTCTACCTCGGACGCGCTAAAGCAATTTTTATATCAATAATTTCCAAATAAATTAATTTACAAAAGATTAATGTGTAAATGTATAACAAATAGTCGAATGTAAGAAAAGAACAAAGAAATAATATACAAAATTGCAAATTCTCATTTACGACGCATCCAGCTGTCAGAAGCGCAGTGAATTTTGTAGAAGGTTATTTTGTTTGTCATGAAATTATAGAAAGACTACTCGTATTTAAAAAAATTAAGAATGATCTTATTTGAAGATGTAATTTTATGAATATATTTCATTGAGGACAAAATGTATTTTCACAATTGTAGTTGTAAGTTGACGCCGAAAACGAAGCGCAGTCAATTCCGAGCGGGCAATTCCGAGCGGGGTATTTGTCACGAAATTATAGAAAAACTACTCACATTTTAAAAAATTCTACACGACCTTATTTAAAGACCTGTCTTTGATGATCACATTTCATTAAGAAAAACAATTGTATGTTCACAATAGTAGTTGTAGGAAGGCGCTGAATAATTTTTTTTAATTTTTTAAAATTTTTGCAAGATCAGGCATTTCAATGAACATGAAACCTGCACCACTCTCTTAAGCTTTCTTCATGTTATCTAAGGTTCCAATTTAAGAAAAAAAATGTATGTTTAAAAAAATGGTTTAAAGAAATTAAAAATTGGATATGTTTGATACAAAATGTCGCAAAAAATAGTCATGTTTTTTGAAAAATTGAACACATTTGACCTTATTTGAAGACCTGTTTTTCATGAACACATTTCATTAAAAAAAATTGTATCTTCATAATTGTAGTTGTAGTAAGACGCCGAAAAAAATTTTGAATTTTTTCAATTTTCGAGTTTTCATTCAACATGAGGCTTGCGCCATTCTGTTAATGATCTTCAGACTAATCAACAACAAAATTTAGTCAAAATTGTTGGCGCCACTTTTTATATTTGAAAATGTCTCAGGGGATTCATGTAATATACCCCCAAAATTAAAGCATCGATTTCAAATTTAAGGGAGGTACGAGATCGGTCAGATCGATTGGGAAAATCAATTTTGGAGAAAATCGGATGAACGGTTTAGTCATTAGCGTTGTTCAGAGAAAGACGGACAGACAGTCGGACAGACATTTTACTTTCAATTGGTTTTTTCGGTATCACGGACCTACAAAACAGAGTGTGTACGTCACCACGTGTTAGGGGATTTTTGTTCTTAATTTACCATCTGGATTTTTACACTTTTTTGTTATCAGGGCCCGACAATGAATTTTTTTCTGCCGAAAATCCGCTTTTTTTTGGCGCTGCATTACATAACTTTCCCTATACGTACGTATACGGGAAAGTAAAAAGTTATTTAATGTAGGTTGCCATTAAACTGTATAATTCTAGAAGATTAAATATGTCTTTAATAAGTTATGTGTCTCTGATTCTGGATCAATGACCCTCCCCTCTCTATTAGTTTTTTCCTCCAGTTTTCCTGATCTTTTGAGCAAAAATGAGATAGCCTATTGTTTTACTTCTAGGCATAAATGTGAATTCATTCTCTGGGCAAGTTTTCTTGTGTTCCGTTGAGATAGTTATTCAAATTATCGTTTACGTTCTCGCGGCAGTGAGTCGATTCCTTCATAAATGACGCGATAACGGATCGTAGCCAAAATCAGTAGCTGATTTTCTTTTTCTATGAGTTTTCATTACACGGGTGCAAACATGCTATCATTACACAGGAGCAATTTTCTGACAATTGCGTTTGAGCGTTTCTGAAAATGCGGAATTTTGAACTCATTTTTACAGAAAAGTTTTCAGTTTTCGAGAAACATCACAAGACATTATTTGATTCCTATGTACTCATGATGCAATAGAGGGAACAAATTGCAGCTTATGTAAATTTTAACGACGTGAGTGACAAGTCAAAAAAACATTTTTGTATTTTTTGAAAAAATAAATGTATAAACCAATTTGCCGTTTATTTAATTTTATAGAATACATTTAGCACTATTCCTACCAAACTTTAAAGTAAGAATTTAGAGCCGTCTTGAGAAAATCTTGTTTTTGTATTTTTTAAAATTACACATATTGCATGCAATACAAGTAGCGCGAAAACTACTAAAATTTTCAAAAAAAAAGTACATGACCTTAAAGAAGGAACGCACAATGAAGAACACATTTTATTTGAAGAAAAAATCTCTATCATCAATTTTGTAGTTGTAGGAAGACACCGAAAAAAAATTCAAATTTTCAACATTTTCAAAAATCGTGTTGGAAAATCGAGTTAACAGTGAAAAAAGGACCAATGCCACCTTTATAGGTGTATGTTACTCCATTATTTCAAAAAGTTGGAAGAAAAAATTCCGAGCCATTTTTGAGAAAAGTTTGAAAATGTCGTGGGTCTTCATGTAAAGTACCCCCACATTTGGAAGAATGCTTTTCAAAATCTCCAATCTTCGATTCGAGTCAGATGGGCAGAGGTTTCTTCAAATAGGAAAAATCCTGGGCATGGTTTAGGCGCTGGTGGTGGTCACAGAAGGACGACGGGCGGACGGACGTTTTGGAAAAGAACAACACTTTTTCGGTATCAGGGGACCCCAAAACGTGCATTTCGTAAACGAGTTGAAATTTCGAAATCGAACTTCCGCAGCATTACGTAACTTTCTCTACACTACGTATGTTATTCCGTATATACGTACGTATACGCTTCGCGACTTGACCAACTGGCTCACTTTCCACGGCTCACTTACACGGCGCCGGGTTCGATTCCTGGTCGAGGCAAGACTAGAGTGCATTTTCCGTGCAATGTCCCAGTATTTGTTGCTGTGTGACGATGAGAAAATTTACTCTCTTACAAAAATTTCTCAGTTTGGGAAGACCGCCGGTGGGCCGGTCGCCGGTCGCTGACGTCGCCGATGGACGTCGCCGACGTACATGCGTACGTACGATACATACGTATTATTATTATTCATACACGTACTTATACGAGAAATTAAAAACGACTAGTGCGTCTATTAAATTATTGACATTTATTACACACGTACTAATATAATATTATGAAAAAAGGAACGCAAAAATATTTGATTTAACTTTCGCAATGTAGATGTCGTTGACTTCCCTTCAGAAGAAGTGGAGGATTACGCATCAGTTCATAATTCATGAATGTTGCGTGAATGTACTGTGCCCAGAATGTCCCATGGCGAGTGCCAAGTGGGACCATAGGTCATTGCTCTTTGTGATGCCAAAACAATTCTCAAATTAGCTGTGATTCAGACGAACGAAGACTATCTAAAAATAACACAATGGGTTTTTATGTGAACGACAGATACAGAATTGGGCTTCACTTTTCTTTTTACAGCAATTCAAAGATTCAGTTATTTCGAGTTTTCTAACAAGACAAAGACATGGTATGACTGAATACACTGAAATACGTAACGCTCTGCAAATGTAGTCTGATACAGATTGCTGTCATGTCTCATAAAATTGTCGAAAATTTAATTATCATAGGTAATTCCACGAGCGCTTTAGAAATTGTCGATAAATTCTGAAGCCGCGAAGCAACGAGGGGATTTATCAGGGAATTTCCAAAACACGAGTGGAATTTAATAGGTCTATTTCACTTATGAAATTTGAATATACGAAGCCGGTTCATTACAAAGCATTATATAAGTTAGTCTGGTTTGTTTATGTATTTTCAATCATTTCATTTACCATGTGCAATTACGCTAGTTATGTACAGCCGTCTACAATGTTCAAATCAACAAGGTTAGGTTATTCCTTATTTGACGTTGCAACCGGCTACGTCAATGATAATTTTAATAATGTAAACTTTTAAATCCCGAAAGTGATATTATGGTTAGTAAACAATTGAAGGAAATGAAATGTGAAAATCAGACGTTTATGTTTAAGTTGAGCTAGATCTGAGAGATGTGTTGAATTATAAATATGACAGACGCCATTGAAGAAAAAGAGAGAAATAAATACATAAACACTTTTTTTACATGCGGACAGGCGAACATGGACCCCGCAAATATCACTTCATACAGTTTCCTTCTTTCTTCTCCAGAAGTCCTTCATCCTGTTCGACAGCTCAGCTCTTCTTTGAGCAGTCCATTCTCGTCTGTTCTGCTTTTCACCGACAAGAAATTTGAAGTCAAAAATTTTGTTTCTGTATTCTTTTCGATTTAGACAGTCTTGTTCAGTAATTTTAATTTTTTGTATTACTTCTTTCATTTGTTCGAAATACCCTCCTTGACCTTTCTAGCTCCAGATTTTATCAAACATTTGTTTGTTTAACCTTGATTGGTCCATGCGGACCAAATGTCCATAGAACTGTGGTCGACGTTTTCTAATCAACACTTCTAGGTTTTCATTTTACTATAAATTTCTGCTTGAAATCTCAATCTATGACCTTCCTTTGTTTCTCTTGGACCATAAATTCTTCTTAAACTTTTTCTATCTTCAGAAAATTTTCCATTCCAATTATGCTTGTAGTTTTCATGTTGTACAAGATGACTGGTCTTACAACTCTACTGTAATGTAATTTTGCATTGATAGACAAATTCTTTTTATTATATATTTTTTGTGCAAAAATTTAATCGTTCCTATTTCCGTTTTTCGATCTCAATAGCCATTTTATCCGTCACAATTCTGCTAATTAATTCTCCAAGATATTTAAACCTGTCAGTAACCTTGATGTTCCCATAATTTGTTTTTGCTGTTTTCTTAGGTTATTTATGATCGCTTGCCATAATTTCAGTTTTATCAAACGAGATCTGTAAGCCCGCTTTTTCCGCTGCTTCCTTTAATTGATTAATTTGATTAACCCTTCAGTGCACCTAGTGGGCCTCAGAGGCCCGGCTGTGTTTCTTAATGCTGTAGATATTTTCCCGTTAACATTACAGGTGTGTTATTTCATGATACCTCTGTTGTTATATTTCTTTTGTTATGGCAAAGAATGGTCCAGTGAGCCATAAACGTTTTCCATATTTTCAACTTTTCTGAAAGGAGTCGTGCTTTCCAGTAAGTGGGCCTCCGAGGCCCGGGGCCTGTTTTCCCTTAACGTATCTTTTAACGCGTAAGAAACACATTTACGTTGTTGGAATTTATTCATTACTAGCGTACCCGTGCGAGAACTCTCGCATGTTAAACCCCATCCTTTCCCTATCCTTTTGTCTATCCTTTATATTAAGAAGGACCGTTGTTAATGAAACGTGTTTATTTGTTTAAAAATGTATAAATGTAACTTCTAATGAACTTACAGAATATCAAACAAAAATAATAATACAATTTATATTGTAAACAAATTTTCAATAAAGGTTTATTCACCATTATAGAGAGATCTTCTTGGACAAATTCATACTTCTTTAAAAACAAAATTTTAAGAAATTATTAATCTTTCTCTAGAGTTTGATTTTCGCTTCCTTTAATTGTCACAAAAATATTAGAAAAGGTTTTTTGTTCTTGAGAAGGCCAAGTAAAGTAGTGCGAAAATACCGGATCGGGCAAGTACAACCCTACTCTTTGCAATATTATTTAACTTTTCTTGATTTGTTACGTGGAACAGAGGGGGGTTTTAGAGAGGCAGGGTGCTAGCTTTCTGGGGTGCAAAAAATTGGAAAATTATTTTCTATACTAAAAAGTATTGGATTATTTTCTGCGTTCTAATGTACCTCAAGAAAAGTAATTCCGAGCCAAAAAATAATCAAGCTAATATTTTCACCTTTGAGTACTAAATACCATTTGTTACCATTTGAAACAATTTAGTAGGCTTACACCTCTCCTCGGTATATTGAAATGTTGCTCAAACAATGTTTGTGTATTGAATAACTTAACGAAATAACACCTTGAGTTTAATATCAAACGTGGGCGTTTGTGTACATGCTTGGAGATATCGCCAACATTCAAATCGTGTGTTTGGCGATAGTTGGCAGTTTCGAGTGACTTATACTTGGGTTTTTATTTTTTTGGCGTGTGAGGGCTTGTCTCCACCATGGAATATCACACGATATTTCGTGTCTTTCTCTGTCGTGCCATTAGAAGTCGCATGATAGCCAGCACTGCTCGATACAGGCGGCTCCTAGTGGCACGACCGAGAACGACGCGAAATATCGTGAGATATTCGATCGTGAACACATGCCAGGAAATAAAAACCCTAGTATACGCTATTCTTTCAATAAATGTAAATTTAGTTGCTTTTTTAATTTAATTCACGTAGTATTGTAGGCTAGCGCATTTTGATTTTTGTTTTTAATTTATATAAAGATAAATTACTTTAGCTAAATGAAAAAGTTGGGTTGTGCCATAGCACAAGTTTTCCCCTATTACCTCCGCGTACCCGTGCGAGAACTCTCGTATGTTAAACCTCACACACACCCCTTCTAGTTCCATTTTAAGAGGGAAATTTGTTAACGAAACGTGTTTATTTGTTAAAAAATGTATAAAGGTAACTTGCAATGTACTAACACAATATCAAATAAAAATAAACTAGTGGTGCTACAACAGCACTTACTTTCCCGTATTAGAGGAAACAGCTAAGTAGTACTGTAATATTGCACTTTATGCGCTACTAACATCTTCGCTTGGAACTCACTATTTCCACTGCAGTGTTGTCAGAACTATGTGAATTCTACAACTTCACAAAAATAGAATGCAAAAGTTTTGTAACCCTGTATTGGAAAAAGAAGCCTGATACCCTGGAAATATAGAAATGCCTTCCATTGGGCCATGATTAGGGAAGAGTATTTTAAAACCATGCAACAAATTCTCTACTCACTACAAATGGTACAGCATTTGGTGCAAAACTAAATATTTGCCTGCAAATATCAACATAAATTAGACAATTATAACTCCTTTTCATACAGCTCCATTAGGTCACAACAATGACACTAATTCACAGATATTCGCGAGCGCAAAGTGAATTCCATTGTTGCAGACCCTGCATTGTCGCTATTCTGAGAGCTATTAATTCTTTTTACTTATTTCAAATATTTCAAAATAAACAATTTCTAAAATATTAATGTGTAAGTCTATAACAAAGTTCGAATGTAAGAAACGAAGAAAGAAATAATATACAAAATTGCACATTCTAATTTACGACGCATCCAGCTGTCCGAAGCGCAGTAAATTTACAGCGGCCTATACGTTTGTCACAAAATTAAAGAAAAACTATTCGTATTTTGAAAAAAATAAGCATGACCGTATTTATTTTATTTATTTATTTGTCAAAAAACAGAAACAGAATGGCACAGACTTTCCCGTATTAGTTTTCTATTTTTCCTAGGTCTTCGCTAGCTATTCGGAATTGCCACATACTCTTTCTTGCCAGCTACCATCTATCATCGCCAAAAGTACATTTTTTTTGTCATTTTCTTAATTTTTTCGGTTTCCTATTGGTAGAACAGAAACATTAATTTTAGAACACAAAACCTAGCCGTAAATGGCAATTTACTTTTAAAAATTATGTGCCGTTTAAGAGAAAATGGCGTTTTAGCACTACTAAAAATGCGAAATTTGAAGCTCATATTCACAGAAAAGTTTTGAGTTTTCAAAATACTTTATTTGAGGTTATTTGAAGCACTTACACTCACAAATATAATCATCTTTACAAATTGCGGATAATGTGCATATTAAAGATGTGAGAGATCTTTCAAAAAATTTACATTTATATAATTTTTGAAAAAAACAGAAAAAAACTCAAAATAAGCTTCACGCTATACTAATGAGTGTAATTAGCACTATCCGTTACAAAAGTTTCAAGAAAAAAATTGCAGCCATATACGAGAAAATGACGTTTGAGCATTTCTGAAAATCCCGAAATTTGAGCTACTTTTCACAGAAAACGGTAGTGTTTTCGAAAAACTTTACTTGACATTATTTAAAGCATATATACTCGTAAATATAATAATGTAAAAAAATCGCCGATAGTGTAAATATTAACGACGTGAGAGACAAGTAAACAAATTTACATTTTTGTAATTTTGAAAAAACCAACCGATAGACCAAAATGGATTTTATGTCATTGATAGAGTACATTTACCACTATCCCTACCAAAAGTTTAAAGAAAAAATTTGGAGCCATTTTTGAGAAAATCTTGTTTTTGTAATTTTTTAAAATTGCACATATTGCACGCAATATTGCACGAAAACTACCAAAATTGTGAAAAACATTTACATGACCTTTATTAAAGAACTCAATATGCAGAACAAATTTTATTTGAATACAAAATCTCTATCTTCAATTTTGTAGTTGGAGAAAGACGCCGAAAAAAATTCAAACTTTCACAATTTTCGAAAATTCAGAGCTGTACGTGAAAATCGGACCTATGCCATGTTAAAAAGTGTATTTTTCTCTATTCATACAAGAAATTTAAAGAAAAAATTTGGAGTCGTTTTTGAGAAAATGTTGAAAATCCCCGGGGGGCTTCATATAAAGTACCCCCAAATTTTAAAGAATCTTTTTCAAAATCACAAAGCTTCGACTAGAATCAGATCGACTGGGGAATATCAATTTTGAAGAAAATCGACCGAACGGATTAGACGCTAGCGTTGGCCACAGACGGACAGACGGACGGAATGCCGTCAATCGATTTTTAAGTATAAAGAAGCAACAAATCATGGATTTTGACCACACCACGAGATAGAGGATTTTTTTTCTTAATTTAGCAACTGGTTTTATCCACTTATTCGTTTTCACGGCCCGGCAATTAATTTTTTTCCGCCGAAAATTGGCCATTTTTTCGCGCAGCATTACATAACTTTCCCTATACTACGTATATCACTCCGTGTATACGTACGTATACGGGAAAGTAAAAACAATGCAATTGACGTTTAAAAGAAATTTTGAACTAAGTTTTATTCAGTAATATGGAGAGTTTTCTTGAAACAATTCACAACACTTCCTTAAAGACATTTGAAGTAATTATTCAATATTTTTGGCAGTTAGCTTTTAGCTTTTCGTGATGGTCGCAAAAAATATTAGTTTTTGACTTTTCAAAAAGCTATGTGTCTGAGCCCGCTGACTTGAAAATTTCAATGAATGATAACACAAATACTGGTAAAGATAAAACACAAACACAGTCTTCACAGTACACTCACATCCCTCCACAATTAATACATAGCACTTACAGACCTCGGCAAAACATTAATGGAATGGTTTCACTACACGCGTAAGAGATATCTTCATAGGTATTAAGCAATTATAATAATTCTTCTAGTTGTTGCTAGAGAGCAAATCTTGAATTAATGATTATGCAAATAAACCTCGTCAGACTGCACAAACCACGGTGTATACAGAAAGCGTAAATATAAAGTTGAGTAATCTAAGCATGTCGTCATAAAAATGGCTACCAGCAGCAAGGGCTGAAATATTGAGGTGGCCTTGATAGTATTGAATCACGGAACCGAAAATTTAATTGAATGTCGAGGAATGTCTCATCTTGTAGATTATGGCGTGAATAACGTTTCGTTCCGCCTAGTTTTTAAGGCCCTAGAACGCTTTGTTTAAGAGTTATTTGACGAAAACTCTGGTAAGTGTTGCGGGTTGCATTTGACTTGAATATTTAGATGCGTTTTTTAAACAAATCCTTCATATTTTTACAGTAAATGTGCAATTTGTCACGTCTCCATGAAATTCTCTTTCTTTAGAGATCTCATTTCTAAAGATTGGTTACGTGTGAGGGTCGTAACGGAAAGGTATACTATTGAAATAATACTGGAGACGATCATTCCAGACTTTATTATTTGTTTGCCAGACACACATCATGACCAGAAATATGGAATAAAGACATATTTGTGTTGGATTCTAGAAATGGATTTACACTAAATAGTGGAATATACTATCGAAAAACCAAAGATGAGCCTGTTGCAAAAGATTTTGTATCGAAATGGTAAAGGAATTGGTACAGTTATTATTTCATTGATGGTTATAATTTTACAACTGATAACTTAATCGAATTTATAAGTTTCTAATAATAACTTTTTACTTGTATATTGCTGGGTGAATGAGGAGAAACTATCATTACGAGCTCAGGACCAAAACCAAGTAACGGCAAAAAACATAATTTATTCTTGCATATTTACAAAACATATTAAAGTTGACCTCACGGATCAAAAAGTCGACAATTACACATCATGAAGACATACTCGTCAATGACTAATGAGGTAATTCTGCGACAAGTTTGAGGTTCGTGCTTTGAATGCGTAGGTAATCGTAACAAAAATTATTGAAGATCAATGTCAGAGGGAAAGGGGTTTTTGCAACTGGCAGAAGAATTTTCCCGTGTAAATATGAAAACATGAGTGAGAAAGCCTAATATCCTCAAAAAAATTTCTAAATAGCCTTCATGTCTTCGGGATTCACAGGAACACAAATTTGGAAGTCCATTTGCAAAGCAAATAAAGAGGTAAGGGGAATATAGTAAACCCTCGTTAGCACGAACCCGCTTAACACGAATTTTGCCGCAACACGAACAACACTTTCGTTCTGGCAAGGGATTACGGTAATACGGACATTTATAATACTCGGTTTGTAGAAATTTTTGTAACACGAACTCCGGTTATTTCGGTCTCTTGGAATTCGTATTATAGACTGTTTACTGTATTTACAAATGTTAATATCGTGATAAAATATTTATAAATTCTTTCTATTCAATAAAATATGTAAAATGTCTTATGATGCGTCAAAAGTTTAAAATCGAAGTTTATTTAATAATAAATATCATTGCAATCATTACTTCTTCATCTCAGCTCCAAATTAGTGTTTTATTCAGTCCGGGCCTCTGAGGCCCATTAAATGTGAAGTCGCAAAATCCGAGCTCCGTGCTTCGAAGGGTTAATAGTTTCTTGTTCTGATTCTGCAAACGTGCTAAATCATCAGCAAATTGTAAACATTTAATTTAGAGGTTCTTTTTCTCTGTGCCAATATTTGCTCCTGAATCATTCTTCTCCAAAATGTGCTCATGATGTTATCCAGGATCACATTAAAAAGCATTGGTGATGGACAGTCCCTTGTCTTAACCCTGTGTTTACTTGGAAGAGCTTACTGACTTCGCCTAGAAATTTAACTTTGGAAATCGTATTAGTTAATGTAAGTTTTATAAATTTTATAGTTTTTTTGATCAACTTGGTATTTCTTTAATGTGTCAAAAACAGTTTCTCTATCCACTGAATCATAAGATTTTTGAAAATCGATGAAAGAAATAGATGTTCTTCGGCCTAGTGCTATAATATTTTAATATCAATTTTAGACAATGGATTTGTTCTGCCCATGATCTATTTCTTCTGAAACCATTCTGGAACTCTCTAACTTGTGATTCGATCTGTGGTTCAAGTCCGTTTAGCGGTAATTTGGAATATAGTTTATATGTTACAGACAACAGTGAGATACCTCTGTAATTATTGACCTCAGTTTTTGGACTTTTTTTGTAATGGATGGATTAAGATGATAAGCCAACCTTCTGGAATTGTTTCCTCAGTCCAAAGTTTTTGAAAAAGGTTAGTTATTGCAATTATAAATTCGTCATCTGCAATCTTTAATAATTCTGCAATTATCTCAGAGGCTTTGTTAGTTTTTTAGTCTTGTATTTGACAATACTTTTAATTTCGTATACATCTGGTGGCGTAGAATCAGAATTCTGCGTTGTAATTTAAAGCTTAACTTTTCCTGTGTTTTTGTACAATTCAATAACTTTTCAAAATACACAGCTGAAAGATCACAACTTTCCCTGCTGTTCAATGCTAGTGTGCCATCATCCCTTTATAGTCCTCTTTATATTTTATTACGTTTAAAAAATGATAATTAACTTTCTCACACACACTGTTGTTATCATTCATTTTCCCCCTCTATTTATACAGGATTCTTTCCTTGTGTCAGAGGATAACAAACAAAAATGGTACTATTTCATCATAAGAATGTTAACAAATATTTATTGAATTCGAGCCTAAAATCATATTTAGTCAAATATTTACCCAAATTTATTTCATTATATAACTAGTGGGGCTAAAGAATGGCATACTCTTCCTCGCACTAGTTATGTTTTTTAATATCTTCAGTTTAGCCTAGCGATTTGCTTCACCATCTTCTCAGTTGCTACTTGCCAGCTCCAGAAAGGCACACTTCTCAATTTTTGCCCTGTATTACTAGAATTGAAATGTGTCCTTAAGAATATTAATGAAGATCAAAACACGACATACGAGTACACATTTTCAATAACACTTTCAATAGCAAATGTCGTTTGAACGTGTCTGAAAATGTTTGTACTCATTTAATAGAAAAATGTTGAACTTTCGAGAAACTTCGTAAGAAATCGTTTAAAGCACTTGTACTCACAAATGCAATGTTGTACGAAAACGCCCATAATGTAAAAAATTACAACGGGAGAGTTATCAATAATAATTATTTGTGTAATTTTTTAAATTACAAAAGAATACATGAAAATGGCGTCGATCTATGTTATTCATTATTATTAATAACTCATTGTTACTTTTGGAATTTATTTTTTTTATTTCCCTCCCTGAATGCATGCATGGCCACTGACTTCTTTCAAATATTAAATTAATTCTTAAAATTAAACAAGCCTTGATCTTCCTACATTATCTCAATTTTGAACAGAATTCCCCATTGTTTATTTTCCTGTTGCAACTGGGCAGCTCCCTTGACCGTCGTTCCCAATTCGTTCCGTCTCCAGCTTGCTGTTTAATCCACACAAAAATGTCTGTGTTTTATACGCGCACTCATATTTTCAAATGTATTTCCGAAATCCTCTGATAATTCTCATCTAAAAAGTCATTATTTATCTATAACACTTCCATTCACGTTCACAGCTATCGTGTTAAAATTTTAAGTTGAGATTTTGATCCTCAGTTAGCAACAACATCCGTTCGCCATCGAGTCCAAGCATCGTCTGCTACTTTGTTCATCTTTACCGCTTTTCATTTTTCCTAGAGTCCTGCGCGAACTCGTACCCAAACGCGTTTCTTCTTGCTTGTCATGACGCATGTCATTCGATTACTCGAACACTATCCATTTTTCTGATTGGTTATAATTATTTTACAAATTTGTTTTCGCCCCCACGGAATTAACTCACGGGTCCTTTCGTTAATTCAAATTATTCCAACAAATTATCACACTATGTTTGGCATAAACTTTCGCAAAAATTATAATGTTTTTGAAAAATTGTACATGATTTTATTTAAAGATCTGTTTTTGATGAACAATTTGCATTAAGAAAAAACGATGGACAGAACGATGGGCATACAGACAGCCATGGAAATAGGCGTTTTGCCGTCAATAAATTAATGGTGTCAAGGAACCATAAAAGATGGATTTTGATTACACGTGTTAAGAGGAAGTAATTTATTTCACAGTAGCAAAATACCCGGCATTGTTTCATATTCACTCACTGTTAAAAAAAACCTCTCCGTGTCACTCTGTGACTCTCTGTATCTGTCTGCATCTACTTGTCTCTGTCTTCCTCATTCTGCCTCTTTGCCTCTGTCTCTCTGTCTGTCTTTCTGTGTCCCTCTGTCTCTATGTCTCTCTCGGTCTGCCTCTGTATGTCTCCATCTTTCTCTGTCTCCATCTTTCTCTCTCTTTTTCTTTCTCTTTCTGTCTGTGTGCCTCTCTTTCTATGTGTCTGTTTCTTGCCTTTCTCTCTTTTTCTCTTACTTAGGCGCGTCGTCTCTCTCTATGTCTGTCTCAGTCACTCTACATCTCTCCGCCGCCCTCCGTCACTCTCCGTCTCTTTCTGACTCACTGTCTCTCTCTGTCTCTCACGCGCCCCCTCCGGTTCTCCTGGGCCTTGCACTGCGTCACGCGGCAACGCTTAGCAACAATGAAGCCTAGGTGAAGCGGGGTTTGATTGGAAATTGAAGTAAAATGAAGCGCAATTTTGTTCTGCTAAACTATGTAATGAAGTTATAACAGAATTAACACTACATACACCCTCTGGGGAAAAATACATAGAAGTGCCAACATTCATGGATATCGGTCACATGGTGTCGGAGTTGACCTATCAACATCCCTATCTCTCTCTCTCTATTTATATATATATATACTATTGTTACTGTACTATATAATGATACTATATATATAGTACCATTTTCTCCAATATTTAGGATTTTCTTACCCAGCCTAATATATATATATATATATATATATATATATATATATATATATATATATATTGTGACTAACCTTAGTGTGATCACACTCGGCAATTAAACTCGGCAATTAAAAAGTTAGCGAGAAAGGAGAGGTTTGTGCCAATGGTGGCTAGAATCGCACGGCAAAGGCCCGATCGACGGAGGCGTCTGGTCTTGGAGTACGACGTGGTTACAGAGATAACGAGGCTCACGATAGAGCTTCGGCAGCCGCATTTTAAGGTCGGTGTTCAAGATAAAATAATTTTGTATATGACACTATAAAAAGTAATGAGAATTTGGAAGAAATTGACTATAGAATGCAGGTTGATGTATTGTTCCTGTAGTTCACTGTCAGATTGTTCTTTGGCCATTAACATTCTTGCTTAATGACTAATATACCCGTCCCATTGGTATTTTCATAGTCATTGTGTACTGTTTTCAAAAGATATTTGAAGTAATGTGTCTTTCTTAGGAAAGAACATCATTGATTTGTGAAAGAATCTTGTTATGTTAATGAAATGCAAGTGCAGATTCTGCCTTTAAAAAAAGTTTTAATGATAGTGTTAAATTCAACTCAAGTCATAAAAACACCTTGTGCTGTTTATGAATAATTAACAAGGTATAAAATATATTTGCTATAAACTGTTGAAGAATTTAAGTGAACTTAAATATCTCAAAATATTTATTGAAACTTGGATGCCTGTTGAGTATAAATAAAACATATTTTCAATTTCAACCAAAGGTGTAGGTTGTAATAAATGTTAATTTTTACATTTATGTAATAAACAAACACGTTTAGTTTGCTTTCAAGCAACTTTTGGAATATTCTGTTTTCAAAACTATTTATTCATTTCAATTGTACGCAAAATATATCTTGGTAATTGCAATGAATTCTTTGCAAGAAATTCCTAATGAATGATTATGCAGTGTATGTTGATGGACGGTTAACTGCAATTTTTGTAAACAGAAAGCACTACGACATTCTGTCGTCCGACATGTCTGTGCTCTTCTGAAGTAACGTTATGTGCACTCATCTCCCCAGAGATCTCTTTTATTCAATTTGTTGAATTTCAATTCATTTTTGTCACAGAAGATATTGCTGGGATTCTAATTTGTGCCAGCTTTGAAATTCATAATTTTGCAGTTGATTATCACGTTTTTTTGATACTGTCAAAGGGTTTTTGTTTGTTTTCTATTTTGTGGTCAATGTTGTCATTCTGTAGTTTTTTGTTTTGCTTTCAAAGCATATCCAATTAAATGTTGTTCTATGGTAACGGCTTTGTGTTTATTTTTCAAAATTTTAAGAAAAGAGCCACGTTCCTACAAATTCCCCACAACCGACCTACACGTCTGGTTACAATATATTTATAAATGGGATTATTATATGGGATTATTATTATATATATGGGATAGATATATATTATGTGGGATTTTGGTGATAAGGAATATCCAAACACACAGATAAATGGAATGAAACAAAATACATGAATTTTAATGGTCTGAAATCAACACTGTACAAATTTCTGTATACTCAGAAAAGCAATGAAAAAATATATGACCTTTCTCGGTTTTACTAGTATGCATCCGATTTACGAATGATGTAATTGATTTAAATATACTGGTACTACACTTTTACATTAGGTAAATACTCATACTAGTGCTCAGTCGTACTAATCCTTCTGACTATTGAACTTTTTTTTGCAACAAATTATATGAACATTTCTCCATAGTAAAACTCTCAATGTTTACATTATGACCTGGTTTTAAACACTCATTCACGAATTCCCCTTTCCTCTTTCCCCTTTTTACACACACATTAAACATTCACTACAATGGCATCATTATTACTCAAACATAATGTTGTATTCTTTTCTTTTTTCAAAAATCGTAAAAAGGTAATTTTTTTACTTTTCTTTCACGTCGTTAATATTTACACTGGCGGCGAATTGTTCACATTATTATATTTATGAGTACATGTGCTTTAAATAATGTTAAGTAACGTTTCTCGAAAACACAACTGTTTTCTGTGAAAACTACCTCAAATTTCCGCATTTTTAAAAGCGCTCAAACGCCATTTTCTCATAAATGGCTAAAAAATTTCTTCAAACGTTTCGATCAGATAGTGGTAATTGCACTCATTAATATGACGTAAAGTTTATTTTGAGGCATTTTTTGTTTTTTCAAAAATTGCAAAAATGTAATGCTCTACAATTATAATAAAACCGTTGTATCACAAAACATATTTTCTCATCAAAAACTTCAATTTAAGCACCCAGCGGGGAAAAAATAGATTTATCTATTTTTTCAACCTCAGATCTCCACTACACGAGTTTTCTATAAAAAGAATGCCGATTTCTAGCGTAGGATTTCGGCACTTCCTCTTTACCATATGACTAATAGTAAGGTAGGAAAGTAAAAATGTACGTTTGTTTTTGGCATATTAATTTCTACCGGTTCCTATCGTCTCGTCTGTCAACATTGCATTTGTATGCTTAAGACTTACTTTCTGTATTAGTTTGTTTATTTCTATTCAGTTTCATTTTTTTAAATCTCCAGTGTTGAGGAAAAAAAAGCAAGAAATAATTTATTGTTTAATTATTTTCCTTTAAACACAATTGTAGTAAGTGTAGTATAACTTTGTCTTTTTAAAACACTAATAGCATGATTGATAACTTTATTCATTATTTTGAATCAAGAAAAATATAATTATTTGTAAAGTAGTAGAAATTTCAAATTGAACTAGGAAAGGCAAAGAACCATCAGTGAAATAAATGCGGATTCATTATGAAGTACATCGTGTAAATAATTTATTTCACATTAAGTAATTTTTCATTTCGCAGAGATTTTAACAGAGTAATAGCTTTACACATAATTTAGATTTAATATGAGGCATAACGTCCCTCGGAATATTACTGGCATGTTATGCTTCAACATGTACCACTTGTCGTACCTCATGCAAACGTCGTTAATCTGCGCTCGAGGAACTGCTAGGTACCTCTGGCAGGCCAAGTGGAGATGTTATGAGCCGTTCCTTTGGCCGATGACAATCTCACTCAATCGTCCGCAACGATGAGGAAAGAACGCTGAGAGGCTGTGGAGACGAAGGCTAGGAGAGCACAGTGGCGCAAACCACCAACCCTGCCTGTCTTGAAACATTCACAAAAGAATGGATTGTATGGTTAAGTATCAAAAGGAGTATCAAAATTGAATCAAGGTACTCAGAATTTATATTTCTTTCAATATTGGTGGCGACAGATAGGGTCGACACTGATTTCATTTCAGATGTCTTCTAAAATTGGCAATATTCAATTGTTTAATATTGTATTGAAAATTTATCAACATACAAAGTAACTTAAAGTTTTCGTATAAAACTAGTTGAACCATTAGCGTGTTTGTGTGCACACGTGCGTACGTGTGTTTTTCTGGAGTGAAAGAGGACAGAGAGTGTGGAGAACGACATCAATCACACTGTTATTCGCTATTCAAGTTAAAAGGACATTATGGAGACTCAATGGAAGTTTATGCATTCTATACAGTTGGAAATGTACACTGAAAGCGAAATTGCACTTCGCTATATAAAACGCCTTTGAGATATGCATTGCCCGTTAAAGTAACTGTCGGTGTGGTATTCACTATTCAGATCGAAATATTTGAAACTGGTAGCAGGGTTTACATTGTTTTCAGAGTACTTGACATGTGGTGTGTTTTATTTGCAGGGGTCACCAAAATGATTTTGAAATATGATTTTCCTCACTAAATAAATATCATTCCTCACGCTGGCTTTCAGTTAGTTCTGGCCATATGACATTTCAAAACAATTGAGCTTTGCAAAGGCTTCCAATGATTATGTTTATGTAACCTGCGTAAATATGAAACATGACGCAAGGCTATTAAAACCACTGCTACTGTTTACTTCAACTATTGCAAGTGAGGTTAAATGGCGTAATCTAACCTTTATACGTGAACAAGGACGTAAGACTCTCAATTCGCTAGATGTGAGAGAAGTGGAGTGGAGTAGCTATTTTGTCAGCATATGATCAACTCAAACCTATAGCTCGTTTGCTAATGCAATGGTAATAATTGTACTACAAAAGACGGTAAAGTATATTTTTCTTCATAGGTAATATTAATTTTACTTTATTCTTTTTTTCAGTAAAAAGTAAAATAACTAACAATAAGTATTATTAATAACAATTATTACAAATACGTTACATCAGAACAAAGCCAATAATATGCATGTAATGCCCCGGGAGGGACCAGACAAGGTTTCTTACTCTGCTGGCACGAGAGATCAGGCGCCTCTCCCCACACGTTTCCCCTTCCAGGTATCTCCTCCAAATGCATCCACAGAGCAACTTCTGAAAACTGGATTGGAACAGCCAGCCACTAGAATTATCCTTCATACATTGGTTAAATTCGATCCAGCTACGTAGCCAGAGATTAACTAGTGGTTCTGCAGAATGGCACAGACTTTCCCATATTGGTTTTCTATTTCCTTGGTCTTCGCTAGCTATTCGGAATTGCCACATACTCTTCTTGTCAGCTGCCATCTGTCACCGCCAAAAGTACATTTTTGTCATTTTCTTAATTTTTCTATTGGTAGAACAGAAATATTAATTTTAAAATATTAAAAACACAAAACCTAGTACTAAATGGCAATTTTCTTTTAAAAATAATGTGTCGTTCTAAAGAAAGTTGCGTTTTAGCGCTACTGAAAATGCAAAATTTGAAGCTCATTTTCAAAGAAAATTTTTGAGTTTTTCAAAATGCTTTATTTGAAGTAATTCGAAACACTTACACTCACAAATATAATAATGTGTACAAATTGCTGGTAATGTGCATATTCAATATCTGAGAGATTTTTTAAAAAAATTACCTATGTGTAATTTTGAAAAAAAACAAATAATTTATCAAAGTAAACATTACGTCATATTAAAGAGTGCCATTAGCACTATCCGATCGAAAAGTTTGCAGAATTTGTTTAGCCATTTATGAGAAAATGGCGTTTGAGCGTTTCTGAAAATGGGGAAATTTGAGCTAGTTTCACAGAAAACGGTTGTGTTTTCGATACACTTTACTTTACATTATTTAAAGAACATGTACTCATAAATATAATAATGTGAACAATTCGCCGCTAGTGTAAATATTAACGACGTGAGAAACAAGTCAAAAAAAACTACAACTTGGCAATTTTTGAAAAAACAAAAGAATACAGCAATATGGCGCTTATGACATCTCATAGGTACATTTAGCACCATCTCTACCAAAAGTTTAAAGAAAAATTTGGAGCCATTTTTGAGAAAATCTAGTTTTTGTATTTTTTTTAAAAATTGCACATATTGCACGCAATATTGCGCGAAAAATACTAAAATTTTCGAAGAATGTACATGACTTTAAACAAAGAACTCACTTTGGAGAACACATTTTATTTGAAGGAAAATTTCTGTCTTCAATTTTGTAGTTGGAGAAAGACGCCGAAAAATTCAAACTTTCACAATTTTCGAAAATTCAGAGTTATGCGTGAAAATCGGACCCATGCCATGTTAATATGTGTATTTTACTCTATTCAAACAAGAAATTTAAAGAGAAAAATTGGAGCCGTTTTTGAGAAATTTTGAAATGTCCGGGTGGCTTAATGTAAGTACCCCCAAATTTTGAAGAATCTTATTCAAAATCTCAAAGCTTTGAATCAAACCAGATCGACTGGGGAATATCCATTTTGGAAGAAATCGTACGTATGGTTTAGGCGCTAGCAGAATTCACAGACGGAGAGACGGACGGACGGACAGACAGACAGATGGACGTTTTCCTTTCAATTGGTTTTTCGGTATCAAAGACCCACAAAAGAGGGGTTCTGGCTACACCACGGTAAGGGGATTTTTTTCTCTTAATTTAGCAACTGGATTTATCCACTTTTTCGTTATCACGGCCCGGCAACGATTTTTTTCTGGCGAAAAATTGGCCATTTTTTTCGCGCAGCATTACATAACTTTCCCTATACTGCGTATATCACTCCCTGTATACGTACGTATACGGGAAAGGAAAAATCGGGACTGTCGGGACTCGAACACTAGAACCTCCTGGCTAACAGCAATGCTTACTACTTTTCGATTGTGAGGGATTAGTGATTTTGGGCGCGCCAACTGCTATGGTCATTTGACCCGTAAGTGTAGTGCATATTTAATCGCGGGAGGTGGCGGTGATCCTCCCCCTCGAGCTGGCTGATCCGGCGACGATCTGCCCGTCGGCTTACTTTTCCCCCCAATCAGGTGTCTTCCTCCACTCGGGGACCGCACCATCAGAGACAAGCTCCCAACTGGTCTCCCGGCATGTGTGGTAGTGAAGTGTATGTAAGTGTAGCTACTTTTCGAGCGATTGCTTAGTGATTGCGGGTGCGTCAACGGCTGAGAGAAGGCCAGATCCGGCACTGACTTACACATGGTCTAGCGGGGTTTTCCCCAACCAGGAATATCCCACCAGCGAGGCACCACCCCAGCCGTGAAGCTCCAAGCTCCCGACTTGTCTCCCGGCATGTGTTGTAATGTAGTGCATGCTAATATAAGTGTGCAGGTAAGAGGTGAAGATACAAGGAAGAGGAAGGAAATATTGTGTGGCCAGTTCGTTAAGGTACTGCTCCGACCCTCACCTGGTGTTGATTGAAAAAAACACCTAGGAACTCGAACCCAGGATCTCCCGGTGAGAGGGGCAGCAATGACATCAATTGAGGCCCTAAGCCGCCTAAGCCGAAGCTCCTTTTTGAGGAGACGCATCCCTCTCTCAAGCGGACGACCTGTGTGGGAGTGCCTGCGCGCGGCCCACTGCGCCAGGAGGCGGGGCGTGGCGGGGCGTGGCGGGGCGTGGCGGCGGCCAGGTGCGGCGCCGGGCGGCGTCAATTAGCCCGGGGCGCGCCGAGCGGCGCGGCGTCGCGCCTATTTATACGCCGCTTCCTGGAAGCGATCGCGCGAGCGCGCTGCCCAGCGGGAGGGTCAGCGGGAAGGCGAGGTGGGGCGTCGCTCGCTGTCGCCGACGCGCTCAAGCGGGATCGTTTCATATCGATGGGGGGGGGTCGATTGATTGATTGGTGATGCCGTGTTTCAGCCTCTTGTAGTCATTTGTCTCGTAAATGTATGCATTTCTATCATGGGTGATGGTGGTGTTCTTCCCCAGCTAGATGTTGACATCCAGCACCGACTTACCGCCGGCTTGAGTGGTTTTCCCTATCCGGTTATTTCCCCCAGTGGTCCACTGCCACGGCCGGTTCAAGCTCTCAGCTCGCAACGTGTCTCCCGGGTAGTGTAGTGCATGTACGTGTGTGTGTAAGGGGTGAGGATAGGACAAGGAAGAGGAAGGAAACATCGCACCGTAGCCCATTTGTCGGCAGTCGGAGAAACTACGGGAAAATACCGATCAGAACAGCCGACCGTGAGAATTCACCTCCAGACAGCAGCTGAAGTCGACCTGCCTTTTCTGCCACTTTCGGAACTCCAATTGAAGAATCTCCCTATCACATGAACTGCAATGACATCAATACGTGCCTTATGCCCTGTGCGCCAGCCTGTTGGATTTTCGACACTAGCTTCATGACTAAGTCGAATGCAACTCTGCACGAGAATCCTACCATCCGCACCATCCATCATCTACCATCCGCACCATCCTACCATCTGCACGAGAATTCTACCATCCAGCTGCTTTGATCGACAGTTTTCTGTGGATTCTCTGAGCAATACTAGTCCAGACGAATGCCAGAAGAGCACCCTATCGAAGAAGCCAAGGGCCGTATACGGTTTTTCGTTCCTCATCCTTGATCTCTTCTCTCTCCTTCCACACACATGCATTACACCACATGTCGGGAGATCAGTTGAGAGTTTAGAGCTAACGCCATGCTGAGAGAAGATACGTGGATGGGGAACCCACTATTCGACGAGCAGATCGGCACCGGATCTCACTTTCACGTCCCACATGGGAAGTCGTCACACATTGCGATATATCGTGCACCACACTCACAGGGAAAATGGAGAAAACAGTTTACACGTCCAGAATTAATACTCACTCATCCCGCGCAGTAGTGGGGCTTGCGGGACCAAAGGCAAGGGATTAAGGGCAACGGTTCCCTAAGGGACAAAGTCCATTTCCATATGCTTTATTCCTTTTCCGTTCCGATGTTCCCCGTTTAACTGAGAATCTACTAAAATCTACGTTGCAGGAGATCAGTTTATTGATGGTTGCACTACAGGATTGCTTAGTATTCATAAAGTTTTCGCAGAAGGCGTGAGGCCGCAGTTTCAATTGCTCTCGACCCTCGTGAGTAATATGCTACTGCTAGTACCTAATTTTTATTTGTAATAATCTACTGTCAACACCACAAATTAGGCTCTAAGTTTGATTCGAGAAAATCTGATGTTCTCCATGTTAGCCATTAAATATTTTGGAAGTCTTATTTTGTAAATCCAAATATTGTACGGCCCTGATGATAATAATAATAGTGAAATGTGATAATAAGTGATGATATTCGAATAACTGGTAGGACAGAGAACCTATGGCAGATCACCCAGAAAATCCATTTCATTGACCACAAATTCGGAATACTGTGACTGAACTCTGGGCCTTCGACCAAGAAGTGGAAATCGCGCGTAGAGTCCGCTTTGCTACGCGCTGCCACCGCTAAAATGGTCACTGGTGTTCTGTGTTGTCCACCGTGTCGCAAAGGCAGCAACTGCGGGCGGCGTGGGCGGCGGAGGTGGGAGTTCTCGGAAGCAGCGGCTGGCAGCTCGACAAAGAGGCATTGGCGCCAGCGGACGACAACACAGGCGCCTTCTCTCCCTTCTCCTCCCCTCCTCTCCCTCCCCCTCTATAACTCACTCTTAGCCTCTGCTAACAGGTTGCTTTGCTTAGTGGGCGGTCATGGATAGGTGGAGAGAACTATATGTAGTTCATTCTTCTGGCAATAGACGTCGTGGCTGGGAAGAGCACAACAGGCGAGTTTTTGTCAAAGGGTCCGCAAAGCTGACAACTACATTTTCATTCAGAAAAATTCTGAGAAGAATAAAATGAATCAATTTCTGAACGGTTTCCCTTGTTCAGTTGGCAAAAACAGAGTAACAATAATGTCAGAAAGGTCTGAATTGACAAAGAGAAACATCGAGTGGCTGAGGTGACCCACAGAGTAACTTTTTTCTTGCAGGGAAAAGTCTATTTTCCTCGCCTATTCCTTTCTTCTTCTTATTTAATTCGAACACTTCAAGTTTACTATGATTCGCCTAAATTCATCATCCAAGTGTTCGGTCTAACGATGGCTTTCAACACAGACTTTCAGAGTTCTCAGGTATCTTGACAATCTACGTCAGCAATCCTAACACTAACAGGTCATCATCAGTGCTTAACCCTGAAGAGCGATTCACAAATTCACTGCCTCCTCCCACAATAAGGATGTACGTAGACGTTGGACTTTGGACAGTCCACTTCTTTCTCATGTTGAAAATATTAATCCTATACTGGATCGGTGACAAGAGACATCAATAATCCGGTGGGTCATGGAGAACAATTACCTACGTTATTTCTGTATAGATAAGAGGTTATAGAATAATACCGAGATTATTTTACATTATTAGAATCTAAATTATTTCTGTACAGTAGAGATTAGTTTTGCGGATCACATATATTACCAATAGGTGGTGGCAAATTGTAATTTCTGGATATGAATATTAAAATTTTGGAAAAAACCGTGCCTATATTTGACAGGTGAAAATATAACCCTGAAACACACGACTCCCTAAACGGTCTGTTTCTTAACAGACCTCTATTGCCGGTAACAAACTAGTGATGCTAGAACAGCAAGTACTTTCTCGCATTATTCTTAACTGCTCCTTAATATTATAGTATGCGAAAAGTACTCAAATGTTTGAAAAACTGTACATGACATTTTTTCAAAAAATCTATCATTAAGGAACAGATTATATTAAGGGAAAATTTCTTCTCTCACACTCTCTTAAACATCCTTCACACTATACAATAAAAACTTTTAATACAAATTTTATTTTTTTCTTAATTTCCAAATTGTACGTTGTATTAAGTTCAAGCACAAATTTTTTGAAAGAATTGTACATAACTTTCTTAAAGAATTTAATTTTTAGAACAGACATTGTTTACAGCGGCAATCTCTATCTTCTATTTTGTAACTTTTAACTCTTAAAATGTTGCAAATTTCAAAAATGCATAGATTTCGCCGGTAATGAAACTAGCACACGTTTTTGACCGTCTTTTGATAGATACAAGAAGAAAATTTAATAATGAAAATTGGAGCTGTTTTGAGAAAATTTGTTTCATAAAATGAAAAACTGCCTTATTTCACGCAAAATTACTCAAATAGCCACATTTTTCAGAAATTGTCCTTATTTGGAGATCTGTATTGATAGAAAACATTGTATTAAGAAACAATCTCTATCTTTAATAGTGTGTTGTAGGAAGACGCCGAAAAAATTGAACTTTCGCAATTTTGAAAAACTTTGGAATTTCAATGAAAATGAGACCTACACCATTCTCTTAGGCATCCTTTACGCTATCCGAGAACCAAGTTAAATCAAAACATATTGAGCCATTTTTGAGAAAAAATGAAAATGTTTTCGAGGCTTCGTATCAAGTACCCTCAAAAATCGAAATATGCGTTTCAAATGCAATGTATCGTGTTCATTCAAATCGATCAGGGAACATCAATTTTGGAGAAAATGGGCTGGGTGAAGCTTTGGAGAAAATCGGATGATGGCGGAGACCCCCCCCCCCGGGGGCTTTTTGGTGAGGTCCGGCGCTGACCTACCCGTCGGCTAGGGGTGCTTTCCAGAAGATAGCAGCTGAATGCGGCCTAGCTATCTAGCTATTATTGAAAATCCTGCCACCATTGCGAGCTGGGGTTCTCTTGGCAAATACTGAGGCGACTCGTCTCAGAAGTCGGAGTGCTGTGGAGAGCAGCGTTCCTTAGGAGTGTTCCTTAGGAGTGTACATAGTGTAATAAACTATTGTAAATAAATATGTACAGTAAACTCCGTGTCTGTGTTCTTCCTCATCTCATGACGACGTCACAATATCTTGCGTAAGACACTTTCTTTACAAAGCAAATAAATTTTCATTGTAAAAGAAAATAAATGGTCCGTAATTATTCCATTTTGTAACTATAACGCTTGAAAATAATACTTCACGCACTGTTGGTAGGCCTTGTTCATATTAACCAACAAATGTTCAAAATACATTCAGTACATACGAGCAGTTTAAATTATGTGTGTATATTATTACTTTGAGCGGCGTGTAAACCATTTTGATAAACACCATATCCTTTTTAGGGAGCTATGTCTCGAACAATCGTGCATATTTTCAAATTGCTGCTTTCAAATTTTCTATTAGTTTTGAAACGAGTAATTCTTTATTTTTGATTAACTCGTGGGTATGCAGTGTATATCGAGATTTATAAGAGAGGCAATGGGGCAGACAAGTTGAATTTTTTCCGACGACACTTCGCTCTAACGGCAGCAATCCGCAATAATCTGGTCGAAGTAGAAGTGAGTATTGCCGCGTGTACAGTGAAAATAGGTATATCGCAGAGGATTCCCAAATTTACATCTTATTAATGTATATATATATATATATATATATATATATATATATATATATATTAGACATAATGCTAATAACTATTACTTGCAGTTTTCAACCTGTTGGTGTTGGAATATTCCAACAGAAAAGTTTAAATAAAGGGGAAAAGTTTTCATGTAAATAGTGTAAAGGAAGTCCATGACGGGAATAAGACGGATCTTATAATTTCTTTTAAGCAGCCATAGTTAGCCTGCAGTGCTGATGGGATAACTAAGAGTTGTCAAGGATTTGAATTGTTGGAAATCAAGTGCCCTTACCAGTAGCGTAGCGAGGGGGAGGCGAGGGGGCGGCGCGCCCCGGTTACACCATTTTAGGGGTGACACCAAGTAAAATATTTTATAGTTGGAATAATACAATTCAAATCATTTACTTAAAAATTGTATATATTAATCAAGACTATCTGATTTGGCTCTATTGTCAATAGAAGATGACATTGCAATAAGTATAGATTTTAATGAAATTATAAATACGTTTAGTGCGCTAAAATCTTGTAAAGAGGTTTTATAAATAATTTACATTTGTTGATAAGTTATGTTTAATTTTAAAATATTTATTTAAAAAAGATATTGTAATTATTCTTAAGTTGCTGGTACCCGGCGCGTTGCTGCCGCAGAAGAAATAATTGAGAAAATATTCGTCTCCCCCCTCTCTTTATTCTCCTCTCTCCCTCCCCCTCTGTCTTTTTCCTCCTCTCTCATTTTCCCCACTTTCTCTCTTTTCCATCTGTGTTTCTTTTCCCCCTCTGTGTGTCTCTTTTCTCCCTCTATCTCTTTCCTCCTTGTGTGTGTCTCTTCTTCTCTCACTCTCTGACCCTTTTCCCGCTCTCTCATTTCCCTCCCTTCATTTCCTCCTCTCTCTATTCCCCCTCTCTCTATTTGTCCCTCTCTATTTTCCCTCTCCCTATTTTTCCCTCTCTATATTTTCCTTCTCACTATTTTCCTTCTCTATTTTCCCTCTCCTTCCCTCTCTCTTTTGCCCTTCTCTATTTTTCCTCACTCTTTCCCTCTCTCTTTTTTTACCTGTCTCTTTTTCACTTTCCTGTCATCAACTTGCGCCGCCTGCTCCTTGTGTGCACCTCGACATCGCCCCACAGCACACGGCAACGCCCAGCAACAATGAAGCTCACGTGCATTGGGAATTGCATTCAACTATAACGTTATCAAGTGCTCTAGCGCCATCTAGTGGAGTTACAATAATTGTACTATGTCTATTGTGACGCCGTCATAGGATGAGGAAGAACACAGACACGGAGTTGACTGTACATATTTATTTACAAGTTTATTACACTATATACACTCCTAAGGAACACTCCTAAGGAACGCTGCTCTCCACAGCACTCCGACTTCTGAGACGAGCCGCCTCAGTATTTCCCAAGAGAACCCCAGCTCGCTACCCTAGCGACACCCTTGGTCTCTTGTCCCGTGGCGAAAAGCCACGCCTCGCAAGACACTGCTCGCGATCACCTCCGCACATCGCTACGGTCAAACTCGACTGCCCAGGAAGCTTATTCCCCCCGCCTCCCTTGCGAGGCATCACGTGACCGACCTCCCACGCACAAAGCGTCATTTCCGCTCGAGATTTGGGCTGGCTGCAGATGGAGCCTGGCGTCCATCTGCGAACGATTTCTGTCGTCACACATCACTAGTGCGAACGGACAGCCGCCTTCTCAGACACGCCCCCAGCGGAGAGACCCTCGAGAGACCCCAGGGGGTCCGTCCGGCCGAGCGCGGCACGAGAGGACCAACCCCTCCCCCTTGCACGACTTGTGCGGTCGGTCGCACCCAGTGCTGTGACGCTACACTATGTTCTTTCCGCAAATGCAAGCAATATGTTGACACATTTTTATTGCAATTGGATGCCTGCTACGGCAGCGCATGAAGCTGCCGTAACCAACAAACATTGATTTTTATATATTAGATTAATTTTCTGTTTAATAATTTTTCTAGCTGAAGAACCACGCATTGCCGGGGTATTTACCTTAATTTTGTACTAAACAGAAAGAAAAATTCCATCTATTCCCGCCCTGTGGCAGAACCTACTGCTTTCTATTCTATTGTATATTCCCTCCGCGCTATCATGCCTCTCTGCCTTGCTCCAATCGGGAAAAAACCGGGTCGCCACCAGATGTCACTTCGGGCGTTGTTGGTCTGCCCCATAAACAAGCATTAACGTATCCGTACAAAATTAAAGAAATGTTAATATGGTCTACATATATATATCATCATCGATATATATCATCGCGATCATTTGCGTTACGAACCCGACTACTGCAGGATTAAGAACATCGTCTGCTGGGGCGTGAGAGTCGCGGAGGCGAGTGCGAGGCAGGAGGCGCGGCAGAGCACACACGCGGGTGGGAGCGGGCCGGAGTGGGCGGGGAGGGGCGGGCCGGAGGCAAACAGAGGCGTGCGATCGCGCCAGCTGCCGTCCAACTCTGGATCTTCGGCCACCGCGCCGCGAGCGCCTCTTCGCGAAGGGGCGCGAAATGGTGGGCGCGACGCGACGCGATGTCGCCGGCGACGGAGATGACGACGCCGGCCGCCGCACGGGGGCGGGACGGCGCCCAGGATGAATCACCACCAGGAAGGTGTCACTGATGCCTAGGTGAGTTGCCACTTGGACAATTCACTCATTTGAGAGCGTAGGCTTCCGCGGCGGGAGTCAGTAAATACTTGGCTGTCTCGGAGACGCTGCGTTCTAGGTACAGGTGTCAACGTTTCGCAAGTGGCGGCCGAAACGTTGCCTGTGCCTACTACGTAAACCTGTGCCTAGTACCCGGTGTCTCCCAGACTGCCAAGCAGTTACTAATTCACTCATTTCCGTTTTAACGTTCAGCGAGATATTTGATTGATTATATTGACTGTTTTCTTACGAGCCAAACATTAGTCCTGTAACTGTAGTTTTAAACCACGGCATGGGGTGATGTTTTGCCTCGCTGGCACGTGAGATCTGGTGCAGACTTGCACATCGGGTTGAGGGTTTCCCCATTCAAGTATCTCCACACAATCAGGCACTGACAATGAGGCAGGGACAAATTCCGAGCTTTCCACTGGTCTCTACAAATATGTGGCTATGTAGTGCATATAAGTTTGTGAATGTGTGTAAGGGGAGAGAAGAGGACATGCATCAGGCAGAAAATATCACGCGTGTTCTGTGGCACATTTGTTAAGGAACTCTTCGGCATTCCCCTGGTATTAGAGTTTTTGCATGACGTGAATTTGAAAGGCATAACACGACAATTCTGGAGAGAATTGTTCTGCGCATGCGCCGGCATTCAATGATGAGCTTTCAATTGACGGGCCCCGTCATTCTCCATGTTTTGTCGTCTACGACAAATGTGTTCGTAGCTTACACTTTACATAGTTTTTCGCCGCCAACACTAAACACGAATTCGACACTAATACTCAATAATAATGGAAATAATGAAATTCACAATATCCTTACTACAAATATAATGTCGCAGGAACTTCATAGTTAATTTTTACTCAAGTTACTTCATATACGTCAGGAATAAGCCCCGGATTCGGACCACGGGTTCGAGTCGGGCAAGATTATAGTGTGAATTTTACTCGCAATGTCCCAGTATATGCTGCTGTGTGACGACGAGAAAGCTCACTTCTGAGGTTGGAAAGACAAGAATACGGCGTAGGGATGTCTATACGCTAACCACACGTACCCCTTAACCCATAGCAAGGCCTGTACTTTGCTGATCGGCCCAGGCTTGGTCAGAAGCTACTTCACTATAGTATATGCACACAGTATTACGGTGTTTCGTTACATATTTAATATACTACATACATACAAATCCTACTCATATTTGTATAGGACGACAGAGATGCATTGCAAGTGAAGTGCACAGTCGGATCTTCCGACAGGACCTTCCTTTTGAATCAATTTAATGGTTGTTATATTAATTTATTGTTACAAGTTTTATTAAGTTTATTCTTCAAACTTAAATAACTTTTAAATTGATATTATTTTACCGGTAAAGTATATTTTAGTCACATAGTTTAATTAAATAGGTTAATAAGGCTAAGGAGAAGAATGTTATAAAGTACTCTAATTTATATGCGTATGTATTTTCAGTATACCATTCTCTTATCTTTAACTGTATAAATTTACCTATGTGTCTAAATCTTCAACAAGTATGAAAACATTAGATAGCATGCCATTATATTCAATATAAAATACATTTGAAACTAAGAACTACGCTTATTTGGAAAGCATACTGTAATAAATTTTTAGCGTAATTGAGTGAACACTTACCAATCTCCATCGACAGAAAAGGGAATTCATTCCTTAAAGGTGTTCTCCTTACCTGTAAAAAGAAAAATATTGTAATTAAAAAACGAATGAAGGACGTTTACTAACATATTTTAATGTAATTGTTAGATATAAGTGATTAAAAGTTAGGAAAACATTTGTGTGAAAATCAATTATTAATCTTTACATTGGCTAACTCAAGGTTCAATTCCCATTCTTATATTACTTCGCAATAAGAAGTGGATGTTCTTGAGGATGTTCATGCCACCCCCCTCCCAAAAAAGTGAATCACGAGAAAAGAGAACTTATTAATCTTACACATCATGCATTTGTTTAATTTGTGCTTTCTCGTCGTTTTCAGGAAAAAACAATTTCGTTCGCGTAAAAAAAAGGTTAAATTTTTCTGCAATGTGTCACTCGGCATCTCTCGCTTCCCCGGTTCAGTCATTTTCTTGCAATGAGAGAAGGAGAGGGAGTGGGAGTGACGGGTTACCTAGGGCATTTGTTACGTTTCCTACGAATTTATAAAGGTATTATTATAGTTAAATAGATTATAAGAATTAGCTGAAGCCAAGAACTTCGATCTTTTCGTCGGATTTCGTAGGCCTATTACTGTTTTGTTTGCTACGTATATTTAAGAAGTTTTTCTGTTCCTTAGCACAATTGTATCTTTTATAATCAATGTAAAAGGTGTCTTAGACACGGATTTAAATCACATTGCTTGCAAATTGGCTATACACTACGTCCCCTATCTCTCAAGTAATATTCTGAAGATACAAATCTTGATTTTTCGAACTTATATACAGGCCCTCCTAATTCGCAAAATACATGCCGCTACTGCGCACGTTCAGCAAACTACGAACAAGACAAACAATAATATTTCATTAACTCGAAAATATATAATTTTTACAATTCAAATCACTGAGAACATGAAAAGACCCTCACAGTCATCGCCTTGCACGAAATAGAGAATGTTTTCACTTTCGTTGAAGTTCTTGACACCGGCAATTAATGTTTTGATATATAAATAGGAAATTTATTTATTTATTTTTTATGTTTTAGAATCATTTTTGTTAAACTCTTTCTCTTACAAATTTTAATAATTGAGAATTATGGTTTTGTCCTCTGTCCATAAAAATCTTAAATGTTTATTTTAAGGCTGCTTTTAAACATTATGCTCATTATCAAACTCATTTCCCAATAGTTTTTCAAGGGTTAGTTATTAGAAAAAACCTCGGCACAGATTATTGCGGACTACCCTCAAGTCTTCGTCACATCTCTAGGACTTTCGAATTAAGAAGCAAAAGGATGGAACAAAGAAAAGTTTATAAAAACAAATTATGGACAATATATTTTCTTTCTAATTAATTTTGGTTAGTTTTTGAGAAGGAAAATTGTTGATTTGGGATGAAGTAATCAGTTTAATCCTAACTAAATTTGCAAATTAAGTAAAAGAAGAATGGAGAATTAATAATTATCCCAAATTAAGAATGGACTCACGCTTCACACAAAAGGAATTTCTGTGAATAGGGCCACAGTTTGAGCATGAGTCGACGGGTGAACAGGAAGGTGTGTCTCATTGAAAAAATCTGGTTAAATCCATCGTAATTCTCGTGGTATTACGTAGTGTTGCAGTTTCATGTAAATTTGGCGTAGAGACGCATACAAATTATAGGCTCGAAATCCGATTCAGGCCTACTGCTATTTTGGAGTTGTAAGCCTGTGCAACGCCCTCTTGAGCTCGGGAGATACTCGGCTTACAGTTGGGGCCAGCGAATCGCTGCAGGTAATCCTGGAATGATGTTGAGGTGGAAGTATAGGATTGAATGAGCTTTCAGACGTTGTGACGAATCAGTTCATAGAACATCTCGCGTCTATCAAGTTCGTGCAGAAAAATGAAGAATCACGAGAATGATATAGTATCAAAGTTCTGAGACCTGATTTTTAACTGACTTCAAAACAAAGATAAGTTCTCGATTAGATCGGTAGGAGTTTTGAATATAAATTCAGGTACATTAATTTCGTATTACTTCTACCAATAATGCATACGTACAATTACTTATTTCTTACCAGTGTCTTAAACAACTATTACGCCTTTATTAAAGTCTGTTAACCTTATCTTTCCCACTAGATTCTTACGGTATCACAGTCATTTATACTACTTTATGGCGGAGTGTAGTTGGGAGAAGCGACTGTGCGTTTCTGGCGTGACACTTAAAGGAGAGTGGTGAGAAGGTGAACATTTATTTTACCATTAAGTGGGCGCGCGGCATACTGAGTACGCCACGCTACATTTCTGAGCTTTTCTTTCCTAGAATTTCGAAAAGTCGAAAATGCTCGTACCTAATACCCTACCGTCAGCTCTTGCTCTGTCGATTGCGAGTCAGTACGTATTTTTCTTTGTGTCACGTAAGCTGACACTTTTTCTTTGCTTTGCTTTGCTTTGCTAAACTCTTTTGCTTTGCTCCTGCATCTTGGCGTACTCAGCACGCCGCGTCCCTAGTTATGTAAGTAATTTTAATTTTTTCAGTTTTACCAATTTACGCGTTACTAGTTGTGATCTTCTATATACAAAGTTTGGGATGGAATGACATTTGGAATTTGTCCAAACATCGTGTAACATTTTGTAATTTCACCTGGGTCTCATGAAAAACCGAATGAAGCAGATATATTTCGAGTTCAAGATCTGAGGGAGAATAGATCGACGACCACTCGTCAGATAGTGAATCGGAAAATACAAAAATGTCCGATCACAACAGTAAATCTGAAGACATTCGCATCACTATACAGTAGTGATGATGAGTTTTCACTGATACAGTAATGAGCGATGAGTTTTCTGAAAATAGAAGAGAATACTTTTCTAAAATCATTTTCAAACACAGTAGGTCGTGCGTCAAGAAACAATTACAAGAAATTAAAAAATAGGAAATTGCACTCTTGAAAAGTGAATTTTCTAGAACACCCCCAAAAAAACATCTTGAAGAAAAGTTTTCTCTCCGGAAAAACTGAAGTGTTTGCCTTTTTGAATGAAAGTACATAGTCTTAAAACACTTATTTATTCCTTTACTTGTTCCATTACATCACACAACCCAAAACTGCAGGGGTAATTCCCTGATGTCTAGCATTCACATTCAAGCCCCAATCTCCTCAGTGCGTCCCTTGGCACTGTGATGACACCCACGCGCTTCGCTGCGCGACTCCGCACCGCCTCTGGTGCTGCATCCGCGTGTGACTATCTCCCGGGCTGCAGGCTCCCCGGCTGCAGGCTCCGTTGCCGCAGGCTCCCTGGCTGCGGGCTTCCTGGCTGCAGGCTCCCTGGCTGCAGGCTCTCTGGCTGCAGGCTCCCCTGGCTGCAGGCTCCCCTGGCTGCAGGCTCCCTCTGGCTGCAGGCTCCCCTGGCTGCAGGCTCCCTCTGGCTGCAGGCTCCTCTGGCTGCAGGCTCCCTCTGGCTGCAGGCTCCCTCTGGCTGCAGGCTCCCTCTGGCTGCAGGCTCCCTCTGGCTGCAGGCTCCCTCTGGCTGCAGGCTCCCCTGGCTGCAGGCTCCCTCTGGCTGCAGGCTCCCTCTGGCTGCAGGCTCCCTCTGGCTGCAGGCTCCCTCTGGCTGCAGGCTCCCTCTGGCTGCAGGCTCCCTCTGGCTGCAGGCTCCCTCTGGCTGCAGGCTCCCTCTGGCTGCAGGCTCCCTCTGGCTGCAGGCTCCCTCTGGCTGCAGGCTCCCTCTAGCTGCAGGCTCTCTCACTGCTGGGCTCTCGTACCTCCGGACTGACTGGCCGCCACTTGCCCCCGCTTATATAGGGGCGGTGTGGTCCGGATTAGCCTCGCTCTGAGGCTTGCTCGCTCGCCGGCTAGCTTTCCGCGCGAACGGCCCCGAGGCGCGCTGCATACTGCCGCGCGCGCGCGCCAGCTTCGAATGCTGTCCACAGCAAAAACAAAAGAGGCTAATAACATGAAAGATGAACTCTCTGTACTCATCACTTTCATAGATATTTCGGATGATTTGATTGATTTTTGGATGATGGTTTGATTGATTGGTGATTCCTGGAACGGCAACAGTTAAGGTCGTTATTCCCGTAAGTGTAGTACATGAAATTGCTGAGGATATTGCGGTGATATTCCCCAGTTCGATGGTGAGATCCGGCGCCGACCTACCATCGGTTATCGGATTTTCCCCAACCAGGCATCTCCCACCTGCGGGCACAGCGTATACCTAATAATGCCTCTAAATAAAATAGTTTCGTACACCAGTAAGCACATCATGCAAAATAGACATTCTGGAATCTTGTAAATTTATCAATTATTTTTGCCTACTTTTTTGTTTATTTTGTTAAAATGACTTTTGTGTTATGTAAAATTTTTCGAAAAATATATTTTAGTGTAGTAAACATGTTATTTAAAGTATTTAGTAACATTTTAGTTGCTCTACATCAAGCAAAAGAGATGTTGTACTCAGTACGCCGCGCGCCCTTTTACGAGACTCCTGTATGCGCGCCTACTTAAGAGTTAAAAAGTCATAAAACTTGAAGGTGCTGACATGCTGAAGTCGACACGAGGTGAAAAACATAGACTCCAGAAACAGAGGGAGACTTTATGGAAAAGCGAGCCAAAGGAACAGGAAAAATGGTTATGCAGGAAAAATGGCAGACAATGCAGTTAGATGGGGAGGAAAGGGGTCGATGAGAGAATGACAATAGAAGGCATGGAGGAGGCGGGAAACGATGGACCGGCGAGAAGCGGCGAGGGGACGGTGATGGAGCGTAGTGGGAGCGGATAAGATGTGCGAAGGAGCAACGGGGAACAGCGAGGGGAGGGGGCTAAGAAACGATATTTTGATTGAGTTATTAGAGAGATTGAGTTATTGAGTTATTAGAGTTATTAGAGATTGAGTTATTGAGAAATTAGTAATTGCGACGCGTCAAAGGATAAGACCATTAGTCCCGTAAGTGTAGTGCATGTTTTCTCCCTCTGGAGGAGACTGTGGTCTTCCTCCAATAGATGGTGATATCCGTCGCCGAGATACCTGTCGACTAACGGGGTTCCCCCCATCAGGTATCTCCCATTAACAGAGCATCGCCCCGGCCGTGTGTGTAAGGGGAGAGAATAGGACAAGGAAGGGGAAGGAAATATCCCGCACGGTCCGTGGCCGTTTGTTAGAGTTTGGCTCCGAAATTCGCCTAGTATTGATTGAAGAAACCACGGAAAACTACCGATCAGAGCAGGCGGCCGCTAGAATTCTCTTCCAGAAACAGAACTCGACCTGTAGTGCGTCCAAGCATTTGATTGCAGTACAGAGCTTATGGAGAACAGTGTTGCCACTTCTCAGCAGCGCTTACACCCCACACTCGCCGTGCTTGATACTCGGATTGACAAGGAATTTTGCCAGCTTGTTCAGCACCTTTTAAAATCCATAAATATTGATTTTTGAAGAAAGAAGCATCGCAAGTAGTGGTTTTGCGACATTTAGAATTCAGACCTTTCATGACCTGCTGCCTGTCGAAGTGCAGAAATCGCCGCGCCCCGCCGATCTGTCAGGCTCTGAGTTGCGTGGGAGGGCATGTAGTGTGTTAAAAACGAGTGTTTACATGACAGGTTCGGAAAGCCAAGAAGGTCGAACACATACGTGGAATAATCCAGATAGAATTATTGCAAAGATGTGTGTCTCTGAAAATGTTATCTCGATATGGGACAAATAAATAAATACATTTCACTTTTGCTTAGAAACAAAATTTTCACAATAATGGGTTCTAATAACAAAGTTTCAAAACAATGACATCAAGTGCACCGTATGTAAGTTTATTTTTCACGTTTCTTAAAAATAGCATTGGTTTATGACAGGTAAAATTATTAAGAATGCGTATTACTGTGCCGTTGAAACCAAAAACAGACCAACGGATATGATCTTTGCCATCAGTCGTGAAAGAACGAACGCGCTATAAAATCTGACATCGTTTGATAAACGTTTTTGTCACTGCCGATGCAATTTTGCTCGTTGGTGGAAGCGCGGAGGTCATGAAAGGTCTTGATGCAAAACGTCTCTAATACACTATTTCTAATACTCCCTAACACTTCAAAATTTTAATAGTATGTGAGTTTTGCTTGGTGTTCTACCAGCGGGCGAAATGTTGAGAATGTTTTCTGCACTCTCTTCCATTACTGGATGTCCCACGAAAGGGGAGCTGTCTTCCCACGGACGACTCAGGGTTTCGCCAGTCTGTGAGTGTGAAGGTCACAGAGCACGAAGTTATTTTTTCTACTTTTTTATTCATAAGCAAGATGGGATTTCGGCAGGGGGTCTCACCCTTTCTTCAGTTACGAATCACTTACAAGCCTGGAGCAAATTAGCATACCACTTGAACGAAAATAATTTCAAAACATGTTAAATACACGGCTTAATATTAGAAATTAAAAGATTTTTGATAAAAATGATATATTATTATTATTATTATTGTTATTATTATTATTATTATTATTATTATTATTATTATTTAAAAAACAGACCTTTAAATGAGAGTTAAAACTGAAATATCAATAGCAAAACATGTCCAAACCCAGTTGGAACAGATTGTTTATTCATCACATACTAACGAGGCGTGAATTGTTTTGCACGAGTGACATCGATATCAAGGTCAATATTGCAAATTTCAGTTTCAAGTCATTTTATACGTCCAATTTATCCACTTTTTATGTGAAATAAAGGGAAATGCCCATTCACAAAGGTGAGATGACATGGATGGAATCAGATACTGCAAGGTTTTGTGCAGACAATGCATAATATTCTTTTCGAACACTCAGCTAATAATTCGTCTCATATTTGCATTTGAAAGCACATTTTACGACAGCTACAGGTTGAATGTCTTTGGCATTAATGTTATTAACTGTAAAATTTATAATTAATTTTTAGATATGTTTATATGTATTTCACTGTTTTTAATGAGTGAAATTCAAAAATAAATACTCTATTTTTCCTTTCACATCGCTTGTTGAGTATCGCTGAGAAGCATTCAAGATCACTGAAAGACATGAGATGCTCGTTCGGAGCGCACGAAATATTGTTTTTATTACCGTCTAACTCAAGAACCATGATTCATACAGAAATTCGGTTGGTCTCATATCAAATTTGGACTTCTGTTGTCATTTCATCCGCTGGGTGTTTGTTCATTTTTGCAATAATAAAAAAGTTTCTCTCATAGTGAAAATTTAAGGACGTCAAAATGTAGAAGTAAGCATTTGGCTATCACTTATAATTAATTTCATGGAAATTAAACCATCAAACTAAATTACAAAATAACCACCACATTTATAAGGGTTCTGGAAATAACTGGTAAAAAATTCAATTGTCTAAGATCAACACAACTGAAGCTATCGTTGAATGAACTTGTTAAGTATTTGCGCGTGAAACAGGATGGACGAGCCGAATAACCCCGAGCCTCCTGAATCGGCAACACAGCTTGCGGTAGAAAGAGAGAGAGTTATTGGTATTTGGCAATTGTATTGGATAGAAAGAGAGGACAATACTCCCTAAGGCGTTGTTAGCACATTTTTGGTCGGCGCGGACAAGTTCCTGCAACTTCCGCCCACCTGGGCACTCTTTGTGGTGCTTCCCGCTAAATTATGGGAGTTCCATGCTACACCAGGGTGTCATGGGGGCGCCAACTCCAAAGTTCGCGCGTCCCACTTAAAAAAAATCAATCAATCAATCAATCAACAATCAATTAATGATTGAATTAAGACGTTAATTGATCATTGTTTCCCCGCGCCTCGATGCGTGTGGCGGTTCTCCCGCCGCCCGGCCAGTTGCAACCAGCTACCCTCGGCGCCGACACCGATGACGTCACCGCCGCTACCACCACCATCACGCCGTCGCCGCCCGTATCTCCCCCCGCCTACGTCCGCCCCTCCGCCTGCTAGCCGGCTGCCCGCCCCCCCCTGCGCCCTGCCCGGGGTCTGAACCCGGGGCGAGGCCAGAGCCTGGTGGACAGCGGGAGAGATGGCAAGGGGAGGGCTGGTGGAGTGTGGGCCAAGCGGAAGGGGCTATGGTGGACCATGAGCGTGAAGCATCCACGGTGGTGAAAGGCATTTTCTTGATATCTGCATTTGAGACCCTCTACTAGACAGCTGTGTAATTTGGAGGAGCTGTGGTGTTGTGAGAGTGGTCCGGGTTGGAAAATCCAGCCATGTGTGCCTCGTAACCTTTCAATACTTTCTGCAATGTTACATTAATTTGGTTTTTCTTGCTGTGTTAGTCAGGTAGCATCGCTTGGTCAGTGTGTGCCTTTAATTTTGTATTTTCGCAACAGTGCAAGAGTTTTGTGAAATTGTTAAAGTTTTTTTTGTATTCTTTGACAGGCGTCGTACTGCAATCAAATGTTTGGATGCACAATAGCTATCTGGCTGATGACGAAAACCCTGCCACCGTCGGGACCCGAACCCCAGGACCTCTCGGTCAGAGGCACTGCAATGATATCAGATGATGCTCTGAGCCACCTCTCCCGGTTATAAGAAGCGATGAGGAAGCGTGGAGGTAGCAGCTAAGAAGCGACGAGCGAACAGCGATGGAGCTGCTTGGGAGTGGTGAGGGAGCGGCGAGGGAGTGGTGAAGGAGTGGCGAGGGAATAGCGAGGGAACGGCAAAGGAGTGGAGAGCGAGTGGCGAGGGAGTGACTAAGGAGAGGCGAGGGAACGGCTAAGGTGCAACGAGGGAACGGCGCGGGAGCGGTGAGGGAACCGCGAGGAGGTGGTGAAGGAGCGGCGAGGGAATGGTGAGGGAGCGGCTATGGCGGCTGAGAGTGCAGCGCGGATGTGGCGCGCATGCGAGGGCGGGACGGGGAGTGGTGCGAGGGCGGCGCGGTGACTGCGTGGGGGGCGACGCGAATGGCGCGCGGGCTGGAGGTGGCGGCAGAGGGGTTGGCGCGGGGGCGGCGCGAGTGGCTCGAGTGGAATGTCGTGTAGATAAAGCTGGCAGCGAGCACGACGCGCCGCGATACATAAATTTCTCCGCACTGCCCCGCCCCCACCCTTCCGTTCCCCGCCGCCCGCATCGCCAGTCCGACCGCGCGAACATTTTTACGACACTTCGCCGCGCGGCTCCGAACGCCGCCGCAGCGGTAAAAAATAAGTAAAATATGTAGATTGTATTTATATAATCGCCGGGCGCCCGTGTTTTGTTAATCCTCGCGGTCGGCCGAGCGTAACTCCCGGGGTGGCCGCGAGAGCGCATCACTGCGGGTGGAGTGCCGGCTCGGCTCAGCGCGGCGTGCGAGTGAAATACGCTATTGTAGCGCAAAAATGAGTGAATTACGGCAGAGGTTGCGGCCGAGAAACGGAAATATGTAAACGAATGCGGACGCATATATTTACTGTGCGGAGAGTTTATGTCTGCGCAGGTTGTTTCAAGTCGGTGATATTTATTTCTAGGAAAAGTCGCTGAGTCATTTGGAGAGATAACGAAAGCGAGCATAGTTGATTGTCAAATATCTCTTTCGGAGGATCTCCCCTTTTTTCATGGTGTTAATTTATTTCCAAGTTCAATTTACCTCATTTTAGATCAGACAGCGTGAACTTCGATTTCATTGTAATACCTCCCGCCAAAGTAGCCTCATTTGAAATCTCGAAGGTTATCTTTGACTCTATGAGCCTGTAAGTAGTACACATGATGACTGCTTGGCGATGACTCACTTGAATAAGCAATTCTCATCTACAAAAATATATTTTTAATCATTCAAAATATATTTTTCTGTGACATTTTTATATTCTCGGTATTCTTGAACTTAAAATATAAAATTTAATTTTTATATTAACTTACATTTGCTTTTGAATATTTTTTACTTTATAAAATATTTTTTTATTTAGTTGCTTCTATTAGGTATTTTGTAATAAAATAATTTTCAAAAACCGTTTTAAAACATGTGTTCTCTTCCAAATTGCTCTTAAGGCAAAAATGTCGTATTGTCTAATAAAAATGTTTTGATTTGTATTTTGAGATCTCGATGTGAATTTATTGATATGTGTATATAAATGAAATGTTCTAATGATACATCAATAATTATCATTCTCTCCTTTTTTTTCTATTATTCCACTTTCGCTAAAGTATTTCTGTATACACATTACAGATTTCACATTACATCGGATTTCATAAATCGGAAAATTTTCCGAACAGACCATGAACTTGTTATAGGAAATGGTTACTAAAAGTCAAATTCAATAATATTATATTTTTAGAATCCTGATTACATTTTGTTACTTTCCAGGGAACTGGCCTTGTATCGCAGTTCAACCTTCATTAGGTATCGAAAGAAAATAGTTGTAGACTATTGGTGGTGGTGGTGGTGGTTACACGGCTCATGGTGCCAATGGTTAGACGGCTCCTATTGTAAGATAAAAATTACGCTTTCTTTAAAGCAGGTTGATTGGAAACAGTCGATGTACTTTAAACAAAGCATTTGTATCGTTCGTTATAGCTTCCATTTCTACGGATTCGTGATTTTGAATTCAAGCGCAACATCAGCTTGATTTATTTAAGCAGATATTTGAAAAGACAAGACCCAAAACAATTGTTAGTTTTCTGGAGACGTTTGCGAAATTCAGGCAGCCTGTTGAGAGAAAAAACAATTTTCATCACAACATCGTCTTCAAGATTAACATGCTAATTAATTTCTGAAGAAACTGTTGTCTAAAATCCCAATCTCTCTCTTGTTTGGAATCTTTAGTTTGCGCTAAGATACGATAGTAGGAAGAAATGTCCTAAACAAAAGAACAAGTAGGAAAAATCAAAGCATTACATTTATTTGTCCAAGAATTCGCTCTGAGGCAAGTACATGCTTAAAAGTCAGGAATTCGTACTCGTATTTTCAGTCTTGGCAAGTGCTGACCCTTAATTTGACTCGGTCTTTTATGGAATGCTTTGACGAGAGTAGCCAAGTTCTACAACGCTACACATATTAGACAGTAAGAATTTATGTTGAAGGCACTTTCCAACGAACCGCGTAGAAGTACAAAGGGTTTAAATAACCTGCAGCTATCTGCATCAATTATCAATTGCATTAATAAGAACAACTAAATTCCGTCATCATTTACTTCAATTCACACCGACAACACAGTTATGGAATGAAATTAAATGATGCAACATAATTCTTTCGGAAGGAAAGTAAAGCCGATCGTCCTACGAAGCAGATATGCGATATGTAATATGACCTCATGTCTTTAAGTGACCTCTAAGAAAAAAATTGAAATCTTTCATTGCTTTAAAAATATTCCGGTAGATGTTAGTGTGGTAAAAGGTCAAGACCTACCATAACGTCCAATTGCACAAAAAGACCGTGATCCATTTTTTACGGTTGAAGTATAAATAAGATCTGCGCTGATAAACGGCTTCAACTGTAAACAATGAAATAACGAAGAATGAGAAAGAAAACAATGATATAAACCACAGAACACCAAAAGCATAACCATACTTTGGAGGGATGTTCTATCTTTTGTTCATTGATAACAGACTGATTATTCAGTGAAAATGTGACTCTCAAAAACTGTCACTCACTTACCTAGCTACATTAAAATCGGTTAATACCTCAGCCCTTCACTTTTGGAATAATTCTATTTTCATGTTTAATAAATCTACCTAACAGACATAACTTCCCGGAGGACTCAGATTATCTATTTCCAAGCTCCCGATTGGATGACACCGTAACAGCTGATTTACGTCAACAGACCCTTGTTTAAATCAAAGTATACGCACGCGAGGAGCTTGTGCAGAAGGTTTAACGTTTGTTTAACAATTTGTCACAGATCCGTTGATTAATTTAACAATGTAATTTCACAATGTAATTTCACAATTAACGAGTTGTCGTCAAAGACAACGTTCGAAAATATATAAAATATTTTCTTTTCTTGCTCAATGAAATTTATTAATCAGTCTCTTTCCCTGAAAAAACATTAGCAATATTCTGATAATATATAATGTACTTATATTTTCTTCAGTAAGTAATAACTTATATTTACTTAAGTACTTATATAGTTATTTAAGTACTTATATAGTTATTTAAGTACTTATATAGTTACTTAAGTACATATGTTAATAAGTACTTATGTTTACTTAAGTGCTTATGTTATCAAGTAGAAGTGCACCAGGGAAAGAAAATTTGATACTGGATCCGAAAATACAAAATTGCATAATGTGTTATTACAGTTTGAATATAGCTTGTGCGCCTCTAATTGAAGCTTTTAGAACTTAACGAACAATATTTTTTGAGGAAATAAAAGTTAACAGAACTGATCTAAAATAAACAAAGATCTTTAATAATGAGAAAGCGTCTACTTGATTCTGTATTCTCTGGATATATATATTTGCGAGTTCACGATTCACGAGTTTCTTTGATACATTATGTATGTACATTTTAAATTATTATTACAACTGAAAAGACTGCATCATAATTTTCTTCCTAAATGAAACTAACGTGCTATAAAAAATTAATCTACTCATTGCTTCGATTTAAAAAATAATTCGTAGAGACCTAAGATCATAGCTCTATATAGATCAAGTCAAATAAACAAAAAGGTGGTCAAACCCTTTTAAAACAGCCCGTTCCATGATGCTATGGAATCGCACTGCTTGATCATGTAAAAACAGGGATGATAAGAAGGCGAATAAATACGGGGGACGTCCAAGTGATGTGGTTGAAAAGAAAATATTGTTATGTTTCGGCCATTTGCAAAGGATGAATTCAGAAAGACTGCCCAAAAAAGCTTTGTAACTGGACGCCAGCAAGACGGAAGAAAAGTGGTCAACCAAGAGTGAAATGGAAGGATGGTGTAATAGCGGCAATGGAAAGAATGGAGATATTACAAAACATTTGGGATGACAAAAAATGGCTTCTGGGATGCGATAAACGGTCCAAAATAGTGCTGTAAACATCACTACAATATATTTTTGTTACATGTTTCGAACTACATGTTTCGGATTTTTATAGTTTGTGAGGTAAGGAATACTTCAATTCTTCATGACGGAAATATGTTGAAAAAAGAACAGAAAATGTATAGAACGAATGATGACCGAATTTACTGATAATACGGATGAATCTTTCTTTAAATGGATAAATGAAAATTCTGTAATTGAAAATGAATAAATTGGACGAATTTCAAGTTAGCAAGTATTTGAAAATTAACTTATTTAATACAAAATATAAAGTGTTATAGTAATACGATTAAACGTTACATCGAAACAAAGTGATTAAACGAATTAGAAAAAATTAAGTGATCAAAAAATAATGAAGAGAGTTGACGAAACAAAGACAATGGAGAGGAGTGGAGAAAAATAACTGACTTAAATTTTAGGTAAAAATGAATGAGAAATATAGAGACCATATGCTTTAAGTGGTTCGTTGCCATGTTTTACTTTCATCAATTTTAAGAACATGCCGGAGTAGTACATAAAAAAGGGCTACGGAGCACGTGCGCTCCTCCCTTCTTATCTTCTCTCAAAAAATTAGGGTCGAGTGATAAACCCATTCCAGATCTCCATACAGTGCTCCTTAGAAACGATTCCAGGAGTACTTACAACACGCCGATGTAAGACGAAACCCATAAGTAATATCGACAGAGGCAGATGATGAAGATATAACGATCAACATGATTATACCAATAATCATATAATCAAATGGATTAAAATAAGTGTTCGTGAATATGGCTGAAAAATAATTGATACGAAATATTTAAATTATTATTTTAATTTATCAACGATGAACATGTTTTTCGTTTAGTGCGGTTCACCTCTTCACACATTTCCCAACGAAGGAGTTATAGGTGTAGTAGGAGCGTGAAATTACGAAGTCTTCCTTTGAGCGAGTGCCACGGAATGATCCTTGTGGGTGCCGCTAATTGAAATGTAAAACTTCGTGTCCGAATAATTGCTTCTGGTTAAATATTGAGCATCCTCGCTTTTGAAGTACAAAGTGGACCAGTTTCCGAATCGGTAAACTTTAGCCAAGCAAACTGCGAAACGGCACAAAGTAATATTTTAAAGACATGTGTGTGAGTAAACTTTCAACAAGCTAAATGATCTTTAATTCCCCACGGAACTCTTCCCGTTTTTCAACATATCGTCGCTAAGGCCAGCGGATATGTATCAGACGAATATAAACATCAGACGAACAAACAGAGTGACAGTGAAATGTGAAGGAATTCGGGCAATTGTAGTTTATTGGTTTGGACATGATTACAACTCATACTACACGTTTAATGGCTGTTTCAATTCCTTTCATATAATACCATTAATATTCACAAATACGATAATGACGAGCTATCAGAGACCATGAACAAGAATTAGTAATTCACTTCACGCGTAAGGTGACCAGCGATCTGTCTTTTTGGAATCAAAGATTTTCCCCTGGTTTTCCAGGTCTGAAAATACAAAATTTTTCCGGTTCTGTTTCTCACATTACAACACTTTTTTACTTTCCCGTATACATATGTACTCTATCTTTACTATCCACGGCGTAATATACGTAGTTTAGAGAAAATTATGTAATGTGCGAAAAAATGGTGAATTTTCGGCAGAAAAATTTCGTTTCCGGGCCCTGATAACGAAAAAGTGGAAAAATCCAGTTTCTAAATTAAGAAAAACTAGAGGTGCTTCTGAATGCCACAGACTTTCCCGTGTTCGTTTTCTATTTCCTTCGGTTTCGGCTAGCTATTCGGAGTTGCCACATACTCGTGCCAGGTGCCATCTATCACCGCCCAACATACATTGTTTTTGACAATTTCTTAATTTTTCGGTTTCCTAACTGTACAACGTAAATATTAATTTTAAAATATTAAAGAACCTCGTCCTCAATGACAATTTTCTTTGAAAAATTTCGAGCCGTTTTTAAAAAAATGGCGTTTAAACACTACATAATTGACGGATTCGATGGTGTAACTGTTAGCGTACCGGACTGTCATACCCAATCGAGGGTTCGCAGGTTCAACCCCGATCGAAGCCGTGGATTTTTAAGGGCGAAAAAATTCTTCGTACGCTTTCCTTCGGAGGGGAAGTAAAGCCGGCAGTCCCATGTTAGTGGATTTACTTGCATGTAAAAGAACCTCAAGCCTAAACGACGCCTCTGAGATAAATTCAAATCACCTGTTTCGTCGCCCAAGATAATACCTTCTTCCTCCGCTGGGCGAAAGGAGCGTAGTGAAATTTGCGTGGTCAGACGGAAGAGCGGGCCTAATGGCCCGAGTCTCGCCACGTAAAATAAGGCACTAACTAACTTAACATAAAATTAACATTTACATAAAATTAACTATTAACATTCACATAAAATTAAAAATTAACATGAAATTAACTAACTTGACATAAAATGCAAAATTTGAAGCTTCATAGAAAACTTTTGAGTTTTCGAAAAACTTCATTTTAAGTCATTTGAAGCACTTACACTAACAAATGCAATAGTGTTTACAAATTGCTGGTAATGTGATTATTCAAGGTGTGAGATATCTTTAAAAAATACATTTATTTAATTTTTGCAAAAACATAAAGAAACACCCCAAATTGAACATTCCGTCTTATTAAAGAATGAAATTAGCGCTATCCGTTCGAAAAGTTTGAAGAAAAATATGGAGCCATTATTGAGAAAATTGCGTTAGAGCGTTTCTGAAAATGCAGAATTTTGAGCAACCGTTCACAGAAAACGGTTGAGTTCTCGAATAACTTTTCTTGACATTATTCAAAGCACGTGTACTCATAAATGTAGTAATGTGAACAAATCACCACTACTCTAAATATTACCGACGTGGAGACAAGACAAAAAAATTACATTTTTGTAATTTTGAGAAAAAAGATAGAGCAATATGGAAATTATACAGTTCATAGAATACTCTTAGCATTATCCCTGCCAAAAGCTTAAAGAAAAAAATTGGAGCCGTTTTCGAGAAAATCTTGTTTTTCTAATTTTTTAAAATGCAAATATTGCACGCAATATTGCTCAGCGACTACTATAATTTTCAAAAAAAGTACATGGCCTTAATGATAGAACTCACTTCGGGGAACAAATTATATTTGGAAGAAAAATCTTCATCTTCATCTTTGTACTTGTAAAATAACACCGAAAAAATTCAAACATTTGAAGTTAACCGTGAAAATGAGACCTATGACACCTTTATTAGTGTATTTTTCTTTATCCTTAGAAGAAATAAAAAAAATTGGAGCCGTTTTTGAGAAAATTTTGAAAATGTTCAGGGGGCTTCATGTAAAGTACGGGGGTATATCCATTTTGGAACAAAGCGCACGTATGGTTTCGGCGCTAGTGTTGCTCACAGACATACGAACGGACGGACGTTTTGGAAAAAAAAACAAAACAAAAAAAAACTTCGGTATCTGGGACCCCAAAGCGTGTATTTCCGTTAAAATCTCGAAATCGATTTTCCGCAGCATTACATAACTTTCCCTATACTACGCTTATTACTCCGTATATACGTACGTATACGGGAAAGTAAAATTCCCTACCCGGTGGAGTAGCCTAAATCCCTGTTTTCTGGGTTCTTGATTCCGATACCAATTGACAGCAAATCATCCGTCTGTCCGTCCGTCCGTCTGTTCGCCCGTTGTATGTGAAAAACACTAGCGCGTAAAACAGAAAAATAGAGTAAAATACACTTATTAAGGTGGCATAAGCCCTAACTTCACGGTTAACACTGAATTTTGGAAGATTGCAAACGTTTGAATTATCTTTGGCCTCTTCCTGCAAATACAGAATTACAGATAAAGATTTTTTCCTTAAAAAATTTGTCCCTTGTAATAAGTTTTTAAATTGAGGTGTCCTGTATCTTTTTTTGAAAATTGTAGTAGTTTTCACCCAATATTGAGTGCAACATGTGCAATTTTTAAAAAAATGCAAAAACAAGATTTTCTCAAAAACGGCTCCAAATTTTTTCTGTAAACGTTTGGTAAGAATAGTGTTTAATCTACTCTATGAGATGACATAAACGCCATATTGCTCTATTCTTTTGTTTTTTTAAATTACAAAATTTTAATTTTTTTGACTAGTCTTCAATTTAAAAAAAACTGGAAGAACCGGAAAAAACGGGAATTTTATTTGAAAATAGAAATTTTTCGTTATTTATAGATATATCCCCAACATTTGGCAATTCATATAAAGCATCATATTCAGTAAAGGGTTTGATTCGACTCAGTACATTACAATTGCGAGTGAAAATTTAAATATGTATTAAAAGTGTCATATGAATACTTAAGGACTGCGTAGTCCTTGACTTGCCCATCACACAACTTGAAACACTGCAACATAGATTATTCTGCGATGTCAAAATTCCTTTGCAGTCGCCAACCACGAAAATATTTCATCAGTGAATTTCTTAGGATTTAAATGAATTTTAAGTTTTAGTAGACGAGCTGACAATCAGATTTATATAAAAATGGATATGAGATTTAAATGCAATGCAGAGTATGGCAGAGTCACGGGAGAATATGGCAGTGGAGAATATGTGTCGCCGGTAAATTGGGATTTTATTAAGTGTGAGTAGATCAGTCACATACTAGATGCTGAGTCGGGTGGGTGATTATGGGGAGTATTGGAAAAGTCTTGGTGGAGGTGCCTGTGAGATTGATGTCTCATTAAGTAAACGAGGGTACCGATATTTTAGTTGATTGATGTACTTTGATGATACTATTTATGATGACTTAACGGTCAGATGTCTTTCTGATGAACTATTTTGTACCAACTTTTCCTGTTGTACGTGAGTATACGAAGATAAATACAATGCAATTGAAAAGAACTTCGGCTAAATAAAAATATAGAAATCGTTGCATGTATCATTCGATTGAAATAGACGGCGTAGTGTCTCCATAAAATACAATTAATTTAACCAAAAGCTTTTTCAGTCGCATCACGAGTATCATCAGTACAAGCAACCAGGACGCCACGGAAACGATTCCGAACCGTCACAAACGTAAGATAGTCGTGACGCAACCAAAGAAATGTTTCTTGAATTAATCATATACGATTAGGGCATCCACGACCCGTCTCGATGATACTGTTTTTGAACTGACGAAAACATACACCGCACCACTTCTTGCAACGCCTCCTTTATTCAATGGCATTAATCTTTTGAAAAGCCAGGCGCACTAGTTCCAGAGATTTGAGCCGGCCAGCTGTACAAGCAAAGGCAAGCGTGGGGTCAACTTAAGACAACTTGCTCCAGACCGCCTCCCGCCGATGGCCAGCCATGAAAGAGTCACTCATCCTGGGGCCGAGGGAGGCCCACCGCCTAAAATGGCGTCCCCAGGCGGCAGGCGGTCTAGTCGCCTCCGCGTGGAGCCGCGCGCCCGGCCCATGCGGCGCGGCGGGCTCCGTACAAGGCGGCGGCTCCGCCCCGGAATCTGTCTCCAGCAGGCCTGGCGCGGAACCGTCTCGCCTCGCCCCGCCCCGCACCACCTCGTTCCACTTCGCTCCGCCTCGCTAAATACAAATGTATTTTAATATTTTTTGTTTTACTTTTTCGCCCTTACGAAGGTACTGTGAAAGAAGAGAATGTTACGTAATCGTGCGTCGCAAAACGGCGAATTTTCAGCAGAAAAAGTATTATTGGCGAGCTCTGGTAACGAAAAAATGGGTAAATCGTGTTTGTATACGAGAATATAGCAAATCACCTCCTCTAACACGTTCTGTAATCAAAATCTTGGGTCATTAAGTCTTTAATACCGAAAAATCTTTTGACGCCAAGAAACCTGTCTGTCCACTTGTCTCTTCGTCTGTGGTCAACGCCATCGCCTAAACCGTTCAGCCGATTTTCTTCAAAATTGATATTCCCCCATTTGATCAGAAAGAACTTAAGGCTTTCGGAGTTTCAAATGGTTATTTCGCTTTTTGAGGGTTCTTTACACGAAGCTTCAAAAACATTTTCAAACTTTTCTAAAAAAAAATAGCACCAAATTTTGTGATCAAACTTTGTCTTCGTATTGCGTAAATGACATTTAAAGAAAATGACATTCTCATGTTCGTCGATCAGATTTTTTGAACATTTCAGAGGTGTTTTCTTTGGGCATCTTCGTACAACCATAATATTGAAGATACAATTTTTTCTTTAATGAAATCTGTTCCTTATAGACGAATATTTAAATACGTTCTTGTTAAAGTTTTTGAAAATATGGTTAGTTTTCGTGTAACTTGGCGCCAAATATAGACAATTAAAAATATTAACATTTTTCCCAAAACCCGCTCCGAATTTTCTCTTTAAATGCTTTTCACGGATAGAAGGATGCATAAAGGAATGCCGCAGGTCTCATTTTCTTGGAACTCTCTGAATTTTAGAAATTTTCAATTTAAAAATAATGCGAGAAGGTATGTGCTCTTGTAGCACTACCTGGTTTTGAATTGTCGACCAGGAATCGAACTCTGGAGTAATTGGACGTAAACGAGGAGCGAACGGATTCCATTCTTGGTTGGGGGTGATAATACTATGAGGAAATATAATTGAATTGTTGAGCCGAATAAAGATTTGTCATGATTTATGAAATTTATACGGCAAGCAGTAACGCTGTTACTTTTATGAATTTTACCAGCACTCTGGAAACAAATCCATGAATATGTTGGTTAATACCATTTATGTATATCATTTAATTGCAAATCAAACGAGACATCATTAAACATTAAGGTTAGTTTGGTTTCTACAAAATTAAGTATATTCAACGTCCACCACCAGTAGTATGTATTAAATAAAATACAAAAATGATAATGAAATAATAAACAAAAAAAGCTATAAGACATTATAAAAATCCAGCAGTTAAACCATGAAACTCACTGCTCTGTAATATCTTATATATTTTAGCACACTGGCTGGCTACAAAAGGGATCCTCTTCAGAAAACATTTTTTTAAAAGTTTTTTTTGGGTCGGGTGAAGCTCATCAGTGGTTGGCATGCATACCCTGAGGTACATTTATTGGTTCTCAATTATTTTGATAAACCTTGAACGTTTCCCAAGGTTTCATGACTGCTTATGGCAGTTCGAATATTGCGTGTATCTGAGTGGTATTTCATCTATAAGTTTTTTGTAAATAGCTCAAATTAATTTGGGCTATTTTTATTTCTTAGCAAATAACATTCAATGTTTTAAGTACTTATAAAAAAGTAACTTGCAGGTAAACACACCACCGTATACACTCTAGATAACTTGATCTTGTAATCTAGATAAATAGATCGTTGATCCAACTCACAAATGTCTATTTGTGTTTTTTAAGTACTGGACCAGCAGTGCATCTAGTATTTTGTAACTAGATGTGCTACAACAAATATTTTCTCGCGTTTTTTATAACTACTCTGCAATATTATACTCTTGTACTACATAGACATGCAAAAGTGTTTTCAACCAGAAAATATTTTCTGCTCAGGTCCTTCGAGTTTAGACACGAACTAAGACACGAACTCAGGTCCTTCGAGTTTAATCGTGTGACTTCGTCGTGATGTAAGTCACAGACCCGGAGGTTTTATATAAGATTTATTTACAGTCATTCACTAAACAGTATTTACACTCCTACGGAAACCTTTCCCGCTGCACTCTGCAGCACTCCAACCCCTGAGGCAGGCCGCCCCAGTCTGACCCAGAGAACCCCAGCGGGCCAGTACTAGAGCCGCCCCTGGCTTCTTGTGCCGTGCCATTTCGCAAACCGTGGCTTGCGATTACCCCCTCATGGGTGGCCGTGTGCATCTGCCCAGAGATTCGTCTCAAACTCGAATACTCCATCAGTTTCCTCCCTCAGCCTATCTCGCGAAGAATCACGTGACAGCGTGTCTCACACACGCAGACCGCCTCCACTCCGCAGACTCCCAGACGCAGACGTAGACTCGCAGATCGCCTCCTCGTTACGGAGTTTTGAGGACGAGTGGAATAGGATCCGCTGGCCAGCTGCATGCCGAGGCTGTCATCACACATCATCCCCCCTGAGTGGACAGCCGCGTTCTAAGAACACGCCCCCGGCCCGCACCCTCCAAGAGGCCTCGGAGCTCTGGTTGCCGCCAGCGCTGGCGTGGCGCCCGTGGATCAACCCCTCCCCCTCGCAGGCCGCTGTGTGGGCCCGACAGAGCAAAAACCTATGACTTTACACTCGTCATGACTCTTACCTCTAATCTACAGAAACGCTGCGACGGGCTCACGCTTACAAACGTATTATCTCAACACATTTCCAACAATCAATTGTTGCAATTTTCGAAAATACGGAGACTTTGTCGAAAATGGGTCTAGCACCAACAGTATTCACACATCCCATTATACCCGGTATCAGCGTTTCATTTCTTTGACATCTTGTGGAATCTTTCACCCTATTCTGCGTTAACAGCACTGAATGAGAATGTAGGAAATGAATCTTCAGGCTCATTGAACAGCTCGTATTTTTGAATTTCATAAACATGTCAATCATGGGCTTAAAATTAGTGTGCTTATAGTACTCAAGAAATTTCTGCACAATATCTCTGAATGCTGCCCCAGCCTCTTTATCAACAATTCCATTTCTGTTTCAAATACTTCATCTTCAAAGAGTTTCCAAGGGTTTCCAGTTCCAAGAAAACACCTTCTTTTACTTTAGCTTCTGAGAGTCCCTGAAATTTGAAGCTCAAGTATTGAAATCACTCTCTTTTCGGCAAAGCCTTCACAAATGGTTTCATTAGCCCAAGCTTTATATGAAAAGGTGGAAAGAGGACATTTCTTTGATCAACCAAACTTTCTTGTTAAATGTTTAATTTTATCCTAGACGGCTTCTCTTTTTTGCTCCAATGGTGAACCATATCTCTGCTATTCCATAAATACAAGGAGCAGGAGAAATTAGTGTAGCCTAATGACAATCGAGTTCAGATGTGATCGAAAAATGAACTGCGGTTCTACAATAACAATCTAATCTGTTTTAAGTAAGAATTCTCTGAAGTCGAAACAACCAAGGAGTACCAATGGCATGATATTAGCAGTGGAATAGCAACGTCATTCCCATACAAATATATAACAGTATTTTTCTGCAAGGTTGTGTTAAACGTGTTTTCAGTTTTTGAGTTACAGCAAAGGCATACACTCTTTGAACTCCTTACTTGCGGTTTTTCCCACGGGAATTTCAATATCAATGTCCATTATTTGAAGAACTAGTTAAACATTCACAATGCTTCCCCGATTACACAACTACTTTTATCTACGTTGAAAGGTACAGCAACAATATTGTAACGTGCTTAGGACAGGCCTGGTCCGATATTGTCGGAATTTCTACAAAGCGATTACACATGGCAACGGTTTCGATTTTGTTTCTAAACACTTGTATAGACGTGTAAGACAAAACTATCAGTAAAAATTAAGAAAAGTAATAATTTTAATTATAATAAAAGTCCTAGGCCATGAAAAAGGAACTCCTTTCCTAATCAAATATATACAAAAACTGCGTTGAAGTCTACCCTTGACACCTCCCTCCATTGGTATGAGACTGCTAATTTTCATCTTTATTTTTACTTCAACAATACACAACCTTTGATTTCCCATTAACTTTTAATGATTATGTTTCTAGATCCTACCCCAATTTTGTAATTAATGTATGTCTGTGGACGATTGAATTGGCACAAAACAGATTTACAAACACTAATTGTTTAATTAGATTTCCTCTGCCAGCACTACAATTTGCCCTTCGAGCATCGTTTCGTAAACTCCCGGGTTCCCACTGACACAATGGATACAATGGCTAAGGATACGAGGAAATTGTAGCAATTAAATGGTTCAGAGATTGATTAATCGAAATCACCGGACCGAGCGGAGGTAAACGACTTTCAAAATCGAACGTCAATTGGTCGAAAGAAAAAAAAATGCCGCCCCGCTGCACGGCGAGTCGAGAGGTAAATTACGCTTTTGTTTTTCCAGCCGGCGGCCCTCCGGGTCAATTGATTCCGGAGTGATTCGTTCGGCTGTGCAGCATGCGGCGGCGGAGAGTTCCGCGCAGACGACATCCGGCATACGCACATCCCACGCCACGGCCGTCGCTCGCCGTGCGGTCACCGACTCTCCACTGTTCTCGATGCCACTCGCAGGGGGGGGGATCTTGACTGCGTAGGTGGTTAAGTTCTCTGGCGGAGAGTTGTAGACGGCCATACGGACTCTTCGTTTCATGGCGGCACTCACGTCATCACGTCATAAAATTAACCTCAAGATGAAGGCAGAGAGTATTGAATGGTAAGCTCCTGGTTGTTCGGTTTAACCCGCCAACCCACCAGACGGGTCCCTAGCGCGTCGACCTTAAAGCAGAATCGGGTGCAGGAGACCCCTCGGAGTGCTCTGAAATCCACATTTAAAATTTCTCTGGGAAATTACCTACTGTCAGGTTGCCTTGGTTTCGGTGAAACCCACGTCGGTAGCCTAAAGTGTTGGCAGTGGGGAGACGAGGAGGCCCCAAGACATCCGAGCTTCAGCTCGGGTGGTCCCGTGTTGGCTCTTGGATTCGTCGTGGCAGTGGCCCAATACTCTGGGCAAAGAGGAGGGTCTTGATGTCTCAGCGCATGTGAGTGGCGATTTGTCATACGACAATACTGACTCCGAAACTAGCCCGGATAGCTAGTAGCTCTGAGCTGGCAGGACGGCCCAGCACCCAGGCACTGTACGGGGAGGTTGCCGGGAGAGCAAACAGGGTACCGGCCGCACCCGGTTGCCAGCCTATCGGCAAACTTGTGCGTCGGCGGGCGGTGAGGATAGAGGCACGACGCCATAGAAGCCCACCCTGGAGACATATCCCCCGGGTAAAACAAGCATTAGTGTGGGGTTGTAGCCTGCGCTGGGAGTCTACTGTTCTCGATGCCAGTCCCAAAATACAGCTGAAAGAGCACAGTTAAGCTTTCAAATTGCTTGATGGATGAATTTTCAGGCGCACCAAGTTCTTTCAATAGAACCGTAATTGTACTGCGTGGTCTATTCCAGAAAGTATGATCCGCCGCCGCCCTATACGGCAGTTGCGGGATTTCCTCTCAGAGTATCTCCCCCGAGGTATATCGTCCAACGACTGGTCTTCAGACATGTGTGGTGCATGAATGTGTGTGTGTGAGTGTGTGTGTGTGTGTGTGTGGGTGTAAGAGAGAGAGGGGGGACAGAAATGGATGAATAATTGCATACGGTCCATGAGCAATTTGTGGAGATACTACTCCAGCATTCGCCTGGTATTGATCGGAGAAAATACGGAAAACTACTGATCATAGCAATTGTCCGTTGAATATGTCCTCTAGATATCGGCTATATTTTATTTAGCTATATAGCTAGTGTAAAAACCCGCCACCAACAAATCTCCAGCATTTTAGAACCTCTCTGTCAGAATCGCTGCAATGGCAACGGTTATTGCTCTGAGCCATCTCATCCCGTCCATTAGATGGACGGTCCATTTTCGGTATAGGAAGTTAGATCGTAAAATTTGGCTAGGCTCTCTTTGTGACACTATGCGTACCTGAAAACATTAATGCTCAACATTTTATCACATCAAATGCCTCTAACTTCTGTATGTTTCATAATTTCAAATTTAGCTTTATGTGGAATACCTACAACTGTCAACCCTACTGCTTTTCTTCTGCAACTGAAATATGTGTGTAGAACGATTTAGGTAAAATCACTAGAGACGAATGAAGTATATTTTTGTAAACATATAAAGCGCCGAAAATAATTCAAATTGACATGGAAAAGTGGCCCAGGGTATCAAATGATGCCACTGCAGTGCCTCTGACCGGGAGGCTCTAGGTTCGAATCCCCACGGTGGCAGGGTTTTCAACACTAGCTGCGAGTAAATAGCGAGGTCGAATTTAGTCGCTGTCTGGAGGAGAATTATAGCTGCCGGCTACTCTGATCAGTAGTTTTCCGTGGTTTCTCCGATAAAATACCTGGCGGATGACAGAGCAGCACCCTACAAAACGAGCCAGACAGCACGCGATCTTTCCCCCTTCTTCCTTGCTCTATTTTCACCCCTTACAAACATTTTCACTAGCATGCTCTCACTATTACTCTTGTCGGGAGACTACTCGGGAGCCTAGAGTTTGTCCCGGCTGGATTGGTGCCCCGCTGGTGGGAGACACCTGTTCGGGAAAACCTCCTATCCGACGGTAGGTTGGCGCTGTATCTCACAATCCAACTGCAAATACACTTAAACACACTAACCTTTCGCTAAGGCGAAAAAACAACCTAAATCACTAACAATCAATCAACGAATTCAAATTGGACGTCTAACTTCAAGTAAAACAATTATAACTCCTCTTTGGCATAAATTAAAGAGAAGAGAGTGCATTTCAAAATTGGCGCTGATAAATATATTTTTCCTCAAAAACAGAGAACTTTAAATCACTAAATTTATTTATTTTTACCTTTAGTGGGATTTGTGGAGAGAAAAGTTCTTAGGAATTTAGGGAAATTGAAAACTTATACGGAAAAGTCTGTGCCATTCTGTAGTATAACTAGCTTTTTCTTAATTTAGTAACTCGATTTATCCACTTTTTACTTTCCCGTATACGTACGCATACACAGAGTAATATACGTAGTATACTGGAAAGTTATGTAATATTGCGCAAAAAACGGTTAATTTTCGGCAGAAAAAACTCATTGCCAGGCTCTGATAGCGAAAACATGGATAAAACCAGTTTCAAAATTAATAAAAAAATCCCCTAACACATGGTGTGGACAGAATCCATATTTTCTGGGTCCTTGATACCGGAAAAACCAATTGAAAGCGAAACGTCAGTCCGTCCATCTGTCCGTCTATCCGGTGTATGTGAACAACACTAGCGCCTAAACTATGCTTACGACTTTTTCCAAGTTGAAGAAACCCCCGTCCATCTGGCTTGAGTCAAAGCTCTGAGATTTTGAAAAAACAACCATTAATTTTTGGGGGTACTTTACATAAAAAGCCCCGCGGACATTTTCAAAATTTTCTCAAAAGCAGCTCCAATATTTTTCTTTAAATTCCTTGTAAGAACAGAGTAAAGTACACTTATTTAGATGCCATTGGTCCGATTTTCACGATTAACTCTGAATTTTTTGAAAATTGCTAAAGTTTTAATTTTCTCGGCGTCTTCCTTCATTTCCTACATACGGAGACAGAGATTTTTCTCAAAACTTTCTGTGAAAATGAGCTTCAAATTTCGCATTTTTAGTAGCACTAAAACGCAATATTCTTTAAAACGGCACATAATTTTTAAAAGGTAATTGCCATTTTGGACTAGGTTTTCGTGTTCTTTAATATTCTAAAATTAATATTTCCGTTCTACTAATAGGAAACCGAAAAATTAAGAAAATGACAAAAAAACGTACTTTGGGCTGTGATAGATGGCAGCTGGCAAGAAAGATTATGTGACAATTCCGAATGGCTAGCGAAAACCCATGGAAATAGAAAACTAATACGAGAAAGACTGTGCAATTGTAGCACCACTAGTTGCTTTCCCGTATATGTACGTATATACGGAGTAATGTATGTAGTGTAGGGAAAGTTATGTAATGCTGCGAAAAATCGATTTCGAGATTTCAACGGAAATACACGTTTTTGGGGAAACGTTGAAATACACGTTTCAACGGAAATACACGTTTCCCTGATACCGAAAAAGTGGGTCTTTTCAAAATGTCCGTCCGTCGGTCCGTCTGTGAACAACAGTAGCGCGTAAACTATACGTGCGATTTCTTCCAAAAGGGATCTTCGTAGGTCGATCTGTGTCCACTCGAGGAACCTCGATTTTGAAAAACTTTCTTCACAATTTGACGGTACTTTACATGAAGCCCCCCGGACATTTTCAAAGAGATTTTTTCTCTAAATAAAATTCGTTATTTCGTAAGGTGAGAAAGTTAAAAGAATAGAGGCTGTTTATCGATGCCTCTAAAATTAGTGTAAAAGCAGTTCTATTAAACAGTTGTAACACCACCGTATCATTACCAGTTGCTTTATTCTGTACACCTGAAGAAAAGTTACGAAAACCTCTGCAATTTTATAGAAAATAAAATACTCCCCTCCTTGATGGATGCTATGTGATGACAAAAATAACACTCATGCTTCTTGGCCAGTGGTTTTTCTGAATTCCCATGTTTACTACGTGAAACGGATAGTAGGGCACAAGATCAGCATTGGTCTAGAAAAAATGGCCTGCAAGAAAATCTTCAAAGCCAAGAGAAAGGAACATTCTATGGGAACATCTGGTAGATCAACACAAGATTCTGCTGCCTCCATTGCACATAAAATTAGGCCATATGAAACGATTTGTGAAGGCTTTATCTAAAGATGGACAGTGTTTCAACTACCTTGTGAAACTTTTACGCAATTGTCTGAAGCAAAATTATTAAAAGAAGGTATCTTCGTGAAGCCTGATACGAAAAGTGATGTTAGATCCCCAATTTCAACTACATATGACAGTATATGGATTGCTTTTAAACACATTGTAAATTAGTTCCTAGGCAACAAAAAAGTCCCAGACTATCAATCAATTGTCGCCAATATGCTGGATGATTTCAAGAAATTGGGTTGGTTAATGAGTCTCAAGGTTCAATTTTTAATCATTTACAATTCTTTCCTGACAATTTAGGGGATGTAAGTAAAGAACAAGAAAAGCGTTTTCATCAAGATCTGAAAGTGATGAAAAAACATTATAAGGGACGCTGGAACACTAACATGATGGGAGATTTTTGTTGGTCACTTCACCGAGAGAGTCAGCAAACGGCGCAGAGGAGGAAAAGCTATATCAAGAAAATAGACAAAGAAAATATTCGCCAATGGATACGTAAAGCCTTTGTAGAATGTAACGTTAAAAATATAAAGCCATCTTCTATGTTTAAATAAAGTTTTGTTGGTATTTTAGAACTCGTTTACTTTTCATTTTAATTGCATATACAGTTGGTAACATTATTGCTTGTATAGTCCATAATTTGCTCGAATTAATTTGCTCGTTAATTTTAAGTGGAAAATTAATACCATTGAAAAAATTAATACAAGATAATTGAATAATTCCAGTTGAATAAAATGTAACTTTGTACACCTAGACGAAACGGACTTGAATTTTTTCAGCTTTGAAAGTTCACTAGCACATTTAGTTGCTTGGAAACCTTCCTAGCGGCTAGTTCCCTGATAGACTAAATGTGCCGATGAATTTCAAATTGAAGGCCATTTCGTCTAGGTGTACAAAGTTACATTTTATATACCTGGAATTATTCAATTATCGTGTAATATATTTCCATTAGTATTAATATTTCACTTAAAATTAATGTTTTTCGAGCAACGTATGGACTGTACAAACAAGATTGTTACAAACTGTATAGCATATTTTCCCATATCTTAATTAATCAAATTGTAACTAAACTGAGGATGATGGAAACAAAAAGAGATCAGATATGTCTTCAGCATCCAAAATACTATAAAAATCAGCCATCAAGATTTAAAAAGTTTTTTGAAACCCTTTTTTGTTGGCCAGTGTAATTTGTAAGTACTTTCCAAAGTCAAAATATTACTGGGTGCTTGAACAATGTAAACAAATGTATAATAAACACTAAAATAAATGCACAGAATAAATTCAGTCATGTTCAAAGGACATTTAAAGTACAGGTGATTTAAAGGCCGGAAATGGTTTTTATTTTTTTAACTTCAGCCCAGTAGTAAAAAATCTGAAAAAAAGTCACAATGTTTTGTGTTAAGAGAAATTTTGAGATTGTTCAAGCGTTCTAAGAATGAGTTACAAATATATTTTGTTATTAAAATATTTTTTGTGTTTGAATTTGGGTCTGAAAAATATAGAAAAATATTTTTCTAGTGGTATAAATTGTTTTCTTATTTCTCATATTTTCTCAGTCATATAAAATAGTATTAAGTTGACGAAAAAAGTTGAAATTAAAAAAACACATTTTTGGCTGTATAGGAGTGTGGGTGGTGGGACGGCGACTAAGAAACCATTCAAAAATATTATTTTTGTGTTAGAATTATAGTGTAACTTCTCATATGTCATGTAGTTGAGGGTAACTTTTTATGATCTGATCGGAGGGAACGCTTTAAGGTAGGAGATGTAATTGACTGTTCCTCCTTTAAGAAAAAAAGTGCTATGGGTACCGGGGATAATAAAGGGAGAAGATATCAGTACTAAACACAGGATCAGTCTTCAGAGCCTGATACGTCCCAGATGCAGTTTGGCTGTATGACAAACCAAGCCTTGTTGAGAGTAAAAACGTAGGGACAGAATTCTCAGTTAATAGGAACTGGTCATTTTGGATGAATGAGCAGAAGGTAAACCAGTCACAGAAGCCGTACCTCAGCAAGCAGCAATCCAATTTTCAGCAGAGGCAACACTAGGGCCCCCAGGGATAGAAGCTGTTCTGGACACAACAGGGAGGAAGGGAAGACACGCATTTTCTGAGAGTATCGCACCTAACTGTGCGATTTGCGTCCCTATTTGACACAATCGCGGGAAAGTTGCTTTTAAATGGCACCGCGCGTGTGGGTGGGCCAGTGCGCGGGCAAGAGGTGTGTGCGAGCCACACCGGCGAGCCACACCGGCGGGCCTGGACACCACGTCACTAGCGGCATATTAGAGGCCGCGGGCGCCACAGCAAGGCACTCTGAACCGCTCGAAGCCTAAGCGGTGGTATTTTCTTCTCGTTCGACTGTGACTAGTACTTTGTTTTTGGAACACCTTACAGCATTTATTTACTGCATTTTGGACTTGACATATTCTTCAGTATTTTGCCAGTTCGGTGAACTGGCAAATTTCATGGTACTGTTTGGTTGGTAATAAACTGTCGTTATATTACTGTGTTACTTCTTATTTTGAATACCTCATAATGTACAAAAATTATTTTGTAAATCGTTTTCAAAATCGTCCAGTACTGGATGAGCATTCACATTTCATGTATCATAACATACATATAATTCAACTGCACAATACAGAATCATAATAAAATTTACTTTTATACACAACAAATGTAATTATCCAATTAAAATAACATAAACGAGGATTACGCAATAACAAAAAGCTCACAAAATTCAGAATTAAAATTCATTGTACATTAACTACACCGTTTACCACGACATGAAAATTAAAATATGAACAAAACAAAATATTTAGGTAAATATTGACCAAGCCTATTTACAGTAAAACGTAACATTCTTGAACAATCAGTGAATATTTCAATAAAAAATTATAAGATTTACTAAATAACAATCCTAAGACTTTCAATTACAAAACGAGATTGCAGAAAACCATCAAATCCTTTAACAAAATAAAACGATACAAAATTGTGCATTTTATTCACTTTCGAAAAATTTAAATGTACTACAATTTTAGTTCATGTTTGAGATTCATCTTCAAAATTGAGACAGAATGTAGTTGATAATACTTAATAGCAGACCATACGAGTATGTTCTGATTTTACGGCAAGTTCTCACAAAATTATTATATATGTAAATAGTGAGATAAAGATCTTTAAACACGACTATTCTTATTTTGACACCGATTGATGTTTTATTAAGTATTATTTCAAGCAATGATGGAGTAAATAAATCGCTTGAAAACGCAAATCATGGAAACATGTTACCACGGTCGATTTCATTTGAGATATTCTATTCTGTTCTCTACCGTCACAATGACCCGCAACGTGAGAATATAGAATACAGCCAAGATGAAAATTGTTCTCAATAAAAATGAGCCAACTAACTGCAAACGAGTCAATATTTCCTAATGACTGTCTCAGACAAAATAACCACTTACCTCAAAATAGTGATGCAAAGTTGATGGTCGCATTCGGGGTTATTGTCATATTCGTCATAGTGGGGATTTATGGATGGTCGCTTTTGGGTAGTGTTGCCTTGGCATACTGTTTTGGTTATGGTCTTAGGATTTATTGATGGTCGTCTTCGGGAAGAGTTAAATTGGCATATTCTTGTTGGTGGTAGTCATAGTTAGGATTTATGTATGGTCGCTTTCGGGAGAAATTGACTTGGCATAATGTTGGTGGTCGTAGTTGGGGTTAATTGATGGTTGCTTTCGGGAAGAGTTGGCTTGGCATTCTGTTTTGATAATGATCTTAGTTAGGATTCATTGATGGTTGCCTTTGGGAAGAGTTGACTTGGCATATTCTAGTAGGTGGTAGTCATAGTTAGGATTGATGTATGGTGTGGAGGAATTGACTTGACATAATGTTGGTGGTCGTAGTTGGTGTTAATTGATGGTCGCTTTCGGGAAGATTTGGCTTGGCATATATTTGTAGGTGATGTTGCTAGTGTTTCGTAGGTTGACGCATTCAGGTTCTGTATGGAATCGGGATCATAAAATTCAATAAATTGAATTTTTGCAATTATAGTCTTTAATTTGTGGCTTTTTGTTAAAGAATCCCCCCGACGTTACTTTAAAAATGTTTTGATAGTTGACGACCTCGGGGCAATAACACGCTTTGCCACAATACGTATGTTTTATGAAAGCGGAGAATAAATGGTTAGACATTCCATTCTATACATTGGGATAAAGAACATTCATTTATGAATTACACGTCCATCTTGAGGCGAATCTTTAAAATAAAAACCCAACATCTAGATACATCAATGGGGCATCAAAAACACTTCTTCATATGTTAATTTCATCAGAAAATAGCATGTAATTGCCCCAAGGTCTTGAATTATATCCGTGATATATGTATGCTCATCCATTTTTCTTATGGATTGGATAGTCCGCTGTTCTTATTGGAATTTTTAATTAAGGAAATGATACACACATACTTTCTTGAATGAGGCATTCGCATGGAAAGTACATAGCATTATGAAAGGAGTAGTGAAATATTATCTAAAATAATGAAAGCAGTAGGCGTCGTCGACACCAAATTCACAAAATATTGTCTTAGTGATTAACTCCTAATAATATTAATTTCGCATAATTCGGGTGAACGAAAGAAAATAAAGAACGTTCATAGAATGTTGTTTAGGAGGAGCCAATGCTTAACTGAGTAGTGGTATCCTTTGGTCGGTGATAGATCCTGGAGACGGGGGGACGAAGAGAACAACCCCCCCATCCCCCAAATCCAACAACGCAATAAGACAATGACCTGTAAAAAAGTATTTACCAGTTTTCGATGAATTACGATTGAACTCTGAAACATGATCAAGTTTGTGGTTGATATTACTTCTCTTTCCCAAACATACGCTCATCCTTGACTCCCGAGAAGAGAGTTACCAAGAAGCAGGGGAGAGGGGTGTTAAGTTGGGCAATTCATGGGGAAATATGGTGATTATAGATGCGCAGTAGTATTGCATTGCTTTGTAAGAAATATTATTCCGTAACATACACGATGTCAACGCTTATCTGAAGTGTTCCGTTTCGACGTATAAATACAACGAAAATATAATGTAATAATAGCTAAAACCTGTAAAAATATGTAAAAATAAGTAACATAATTAATTCAGAATGACATATTAACTCTAAAAAATATAATTAAATGCTGTTTTCTTGTTGCTGTACAAACATGTAATTACACGAAAATTCGTTCCCTGGTTAGTTTTATTTTGTGTAGAACAAGAAATGTCAAGAAAAACACCATAGTCATTTGAAAGAAAAATCTGAAATCGTGGTTCAAGCTTCGTACAAAGTACCCCTTCAAATTAGAATATTTATTTCCTATGCGCATTTGTCGTAGTGCTGTTTTACGCACGGGAAGAATGAAGAACATTCTGACGGATGGAGTGGCGCGGAGGTCAAACTGTTACAGGTTACAAGAACAATGAGAAGCACATACACTTCTCATTTTCGCCTTCTTACAGAATATGCTTTGTATATAAAATGATATTGCAATGCTGCAAGAAGAAAGATTTTAATGTAAATTAACGCTTTGGAAATTCCTGCCACCGAAAATGATAGTTTTGTTTCAAAAAGTAGTTTCGTCAGTCCGCCAATGGACAACACGACCACCCACACCGTTCAAAATATTTTCCCAAAACCTGATGAAAAGTTTGACTTTTAAACGCCTTGTAAACATGGATAACAATACACTAAATTAAATGGTCTTAGGGCTATTTTTGTTCAAAAATTTTAAGTTTTTCAAAATAATTGTCTTTTAATCTAAAGCGTCTCGTTCATTGAAGAGTTGAAAAAGATGGTTGAAATATCGGTAAGGCATATGTTGCAATAATATCGTATACCCGTTACGAAAATACAAGAAAGTTGTGCTTTGTAGTTGTAGCATTAGTTTAAATGGTAGGTTAATGTTCGTATTTCTAAATTGTCTTGTGGTATCAGGTAGATATATACGGGTATTAGCAATATACACTCTATTTAGGAAGTTGGCTTCAAGCGGGAATAAAACTAGTGGCTCTACAGATTGGCACAGACACCCCTGCACCGGCCCTCCACCTCCCCTCGACTCGGCCAGCTACTCGGCCCCGCCACCCACTTCCGCCAGCCGCTATCCATCGCCACCCAAAGCACTTTCCCCTGACATGTTCTTAATTTTTCGCATTGGCACCAGCAGAACAGAAATACTACTTTAAGAGTAGTAAAGAACTGCAAAACCTCGTCCCAAAAGGCAACTCTACTTTAACCCTCTGCTATCAACGTGGAGTCCCTGGGACTCCTCCGCCTCGCGAAACTTCGAATACGTGCACGTACGTTTTTTTAATAAGATTGATTCTTCCTGTTCCTTTTTTCTTCTACAGTTTTAAGTAATGGTTCGCGAACTTACTGTTGTAGAATGCTTTTCAGGGAAATTATCAGCCTTTGTTGGAACACAGGAGACCTAGTGACTCCATGTCAGAAGCAGAGTAACATTCACTGAGTGCCCGTCGCACATTGCCAGTTAGTGCATTTTATTTTGTTGCGCTTCTGAAGAAAGTGCAATGTACAGGAAAACATGTCAAGTCTGTTAATTGAGTGCGTGAATATTAATGACCATGATTTTGAAGAAAATATTGCGCGATGGGTGTAGCAAATGCTCAGTATTTTTCACAGTATCTTTGGATCATCAAATTGAAAATGACCAGTCCTCATCATACAGGCAATTTTGTTTAGAAAGTTGTGCAGAAAAAGATGACTAAAGAAATTTATCGCAGAATTTTAGTTTTTGTAGTACTGACACTTTTGTACTTGATTTTTAGTTCTAAAGTTATAGTTGGTTTCATTAATACATTTTTTAATGTTTAATAATTTTTTATTGAAAAGATAAATTCGGTAAATTAAAGGTCTGCATAACTTTATTTAACCACCTTTAATCACGTGATATTCTTTCATTAGATAACTTATTAACAAATATATCCTGATTCATGTTTTCTTTAGTCATCATTAAGTTTCAATGTTCTTCACTCGAAATACAAATCTATTTTTTAATATTTGAAACAACATGTTATGAGTCCATGGGACACCACATCGGTACCAGTGTGACTGAATCCCCATGACGGCAGCTAAGGGTTAAAAGTCCGGAGTCGCTTTTAAAAAAATGGCGCCCAAACGCCACTGTAAATTCGAAATCCGAGGCTCCCCCACATAGAAAAACCTTGAGCTCTCGAAAATCCCACAAGAAGTCATTTGAAGCACTTCAACTCAAAAACACAATAGCGTCTACAAACTGCTGGAAATGCTCACATCAACGGCGTTAGAGATTCCTAAAAAAAATACATCCATGCAATCCGTGAACAAACAAAAAAAGCATCCCTAAATGAACCCCACGACATACTAATGAGTATGCAACCAGCACCATCTTTTCGAAAAGGTTGAAGAAAAAATTTGGAGCCATTTATGAGAAAATGGCGCCTGAGCGCCTCTGAAAATGTAGAAATCCGAGCCAGCCTCGACAAAAATCGGTCTAGTCTTCAAGAACTCCCACATGACACTATTCAAAGCACATGCATTCATAAATTTAATAATAAGAACTAATCGCCGTCAATCGCAAACATTAATGACGTGTTCCAGAAATGACCTTCCAGAAAAAATCGCATGCATGGTCCAGGTGGTAGTCGTGCTCACAGACGGACGGACAGACGTTCCAAAAAAACATCTCCCGGCATAAGGGTACCCCAAAACCTGCACCTCCGCCGAAATTTCGAAATTGATCCTCAGCAGCACCTCATCCCCCTATACTACGTATACCACTCCGCATTTACCTATGTATACGGAACAGTAATATTATAATTTACCAAGTCTTTTACGAGTAAATGAATCGTTATCGGTACATTCGTCTTAACGATTGAATAAGGTCTTTAGACGCTTGGTGTCTTTCTTACGCTTAAACAGCTTAGAAGCTGTTTGACTTTCACATCCCTTCAATGAGTCTGAGATTGCGCTGTCCGTTGGCCTTCTACCTGCTGCTGCCTCATGATCTTGGTTGCTGATACAAATACTCCGATTAAACACAGTGTCACCTCAAGGTCACGTGCTGAAAGGAAAAGGGAATTGTCATTTTGTTACGACTTGGTGTTGAAGCTTCCTGATTGGAATGGCAAATTCCCCCTTCCTTTCAAAAAAAAAAAATGCGACCCCGAAGAGTAACTAAGTTTAAATCAAAGTACATATGTTGGGCTCCCTTTTCTTGAGCGCTGAGGGCGTGCTTGCAAGCCACAATTCCATGGTAGTAACTCTGGAGACGACCTTGCTGGGCGACAAGATCAGAGTAAAGCATGACAATATTCATTGTTCACATCTTTCAACAACCATAGTTAACTTTGTATTTAAAACTACAATGTCGGCTATTGAAAGTAATATCAGATAGTTGTCTTTCAGGAATTGGTTTGAAGCGTCCGTGAATTGAAGTCTTTAACATGTGCTGCATAATTTATTTTGAGTATTTTGATGTAACTATGTATTTTTATGTAACTCAATTTTACCCAACCGATTCAATGGCTTCTTGATTGTTGGTTATTACTTTCCCGTATACGTACGTATATACGGAGTAATATACGTAGTGTAGGGAAAGTTACGTAATAACTTGCGAAACAATGTGCGAAATGTGCGAAACAATGGTGGATTTTCAGCAGAAAAAAATCATTGCCGGGCCATGATAACGAAAAAGTGAATAAAACCAGTTGCTAAATCAAGAAAAAATCCCCGAACGTATTGTGTGGCCAGAATCCCTGTTTTTTGTGTCCTTGATTACCGAGAAACCAATTGAAACCAAAATGTCCATTCGTTCGTCCGTCCCTCCGCCCGTCCGTCTGTGAACACAGTAGCGGTTAAACCATACATAGGATGTTTTTCCAAATGAAGAAACCGCTATCGATCCGACTCGAGTCAAAGCTTTGATATCTTGAACCAGATTCTATAAAACTTGGAGGTACTTTACAAGAAGCCTCCCGGACATTTTTAAAATTTTCTCAAAAAGGGCTCAAGTTTTTTCTTTAAATTATTAGTAAGAATAGACTAAAATACACGTAAGGTGGCATAGGTGCGATTTCACGGTTAACAAAAATTGCAAAATTTCGAAACTACAATTACAAAATTCAAGATAGATTTTTTCTTCAAATAACATTTGTTATCCATAGTGAGTTTTTTCATTAAGGTCGTGCACATTTTTTGACTATTTTAGTATTTCTCGCACAATATTGTGTGCCATATGTGGAATTTAAAAACATATCAAACACAAAATTTTCTCAAAAACGAAGACAAATTTTTCTCTAAACTTTTGGTAACGATAGTACCTAATACACTCTGTGAAATGACATAAACCCCATATTGCTCTATTCTTTTGTTTGTTTGTTTTTAAAAAAATACGAAAAAAATAATTTTTTGACTTGTCTCTCACGTCGTTAATATTTCCATTAGCGGAAATTTGTTGTCATTATTATATTTACGAGTACATGTGCTTTAAATATTGTCAAGTAAAGTTAATGCAAATTGAGCTCTTTAATGTGACGTAAAGCTTATTTTGAGGTATTTTTTGTTTTTTAAAAAATTACACAAATGTTTTTTTTAATGATCTCTTACACCGCTACGAGTATAATGCTTATTTCCAGCAATTTGTAAACACTTTTTTATTTGCGAGTTAAAGTGTTTCAAAGGATTTCTAATGAAGTTTTACGAAATCACTAAAGATTCCTGTGAAAAAGAGCTTCAAATTAATGATTTTTTTGCCGAAAATTCGCCGTTTTTTTCGCGCAGCATTACGTAGCTTTCCCTATACTACGTATATTACTCCGTACGTATGCGGGAAAGTTAAAACCCTAAGACGTGGTGTAGCCAGAGTCCATCTTTTGTGGGTCCTTGATGCCGAAAAAACAATTGAAAGCAAAACGTCCGTCCGTCCGGTGTATGTGAACAACACTATCGCCTAAACTACGCGTACGATTTTTTCCAAATTGAAGAAACCCATGTTCATCTTGCCTGAGTCGTTGCTCTAAGATTTTGAAAAAAAATCATTAATTTTTGGGGGTACTTTACATTAAGCCCCCCGGACATTTTCAAAATTTTGTGTTCCAGTCCCGACGGTGTCGATTTTCTAACACTAGCTACGTCGCTGGATCTAATTCAACCGATGTCACTGCCACCTCCCGAGGAAAACACATGCACTTCACTTACGGGACTAATGATATTGGCCGTTTACGCGCCCGGAATCAGTTATCCATCAATCAGTCAATCAATCTAGGATCCTCCTTGAAGTTCGCACGAGGCCCCGTCGCCAGGCGCCGCGGCTGTTTACGCGCGTGGGTGGGCGCTGGGGCGTGCCAAAGAGCGCCACTACGGTTATTTATCGGAGCGGGAGGCAAGGGTGAAGCAGAGGAGGGATCTGGGCTGAAGGTCGCTGGGCCACTCGAGCGCCAGGCCGCCAGCGTGCGTCAGAGGCCGCCAGAGCGCGCCAGGCGCCCGCGCCCCGGAGCCCTCCAGCGACGTGGGCGCACGCGCTCGCCCCCGCCTCCGACCCACAGTGCTTCGCGCGCCAGCATTTCGTACCTATACTTCGGTTTTTCTTTCTTGGCGCACGGGGGTGTGTCAATAAAAGAATACGAGTCGTTCCTGGTTGTGTCGCTAGGAGTCGCATGATCGCGACTGTATCGAGCAGTGCTGGCGATCATGCGACTCCTGGCGGTACAACGGAAAACGACGCAAAATACCGTGAGATATTCCATTTTATTGACACATCCCCGTGCGCCAAGAAAGAAAAACCGAAGTATACAGTGCGATTTTTATGACTTTGCCCCTCAACCCACAATGGCGACGATGGAATATCATAGTTGTGCTTCTTTCTTGGTCCTGCTGCTAGATACCGCATGATCGCAAGCAGTGCTTGATATAGTCGCGATCATACGATTTCTAGCGGTACTGACTGAGAAACTTGAGGAATACCTCAACGTATTCCATCGTGATGACGGACCTTGATGGGCAAAGTTATACAAATCTCACTACAGAGCACGGGATCTTTTTTTCTACTACCGGTTTTGTTGATTGATTATTTCGTGTATCCGGGCATGTCAACTGCTGGAGTAGTTAGTCCCGTAAGTGTAGTGTGTTTTATCTTAGGGGGTGGAGATGTTCCTTTCCCTCTAAAATGTGAAAAAAACTCTAAGGGCGACTTGCTGGGGTTTTCCTGTCCAGATATCTCCACCAGCGGGGCAGCTCTACGCTTCCGACTGGTCTGCCACCGCGTGTGTTAATGCAATATCTGCCAGGGAAAGTGTGGGTAAAAGGTGTGAAGAGAGACACTAACGAGGAAAGAATGATTGCACGCGATCCGTGGCCCATTTGTTAGTACACTGCTCTATCATTAGCTTGATAATGTGTGTAGGAAAAAATTGATTAATTGGACGGTGTTGTGCATCAACCGGCTAAGCGCCATTTTGAAAAAAATGAGATATGGACGCCATCTGTTGCATTAAACCATGTTCTAAGTGTACGCAAAATTTTGGCACCAAATCTGTAAAAATAGCCTAATAATTAATGGAAAATGTAAACGCTATTAGTCGCATCAGGGATTTCATGTTTCGCAAAAACCGGCTGTAAATCTAGATCTTCCAATCTGCTGTTCTTAATTTCACATTATGCAGGTAAGCGCCAGATATTTCACTCATGTTTGTGTAGTTTGGCGGTTCAGTGAATGAAATAATTAAATTACATTTTTTATAGCTGAAAATGTAATAAAATCTTTGATCACGATTATCTCAGAACTTGTATCATGTCACAACACCGTCCAATTATCAGAGGGTTAAGGGAAAAATTGGAGCTATTTCTGAGAACTTTTTGAAACTATCCTAGGCGCTTTATGAGAATCCTGACAAATTTGATAACACAAATATTGTCAGATTTCATTTAAATTTGCAGGGTGTTGAGTGGATACAAATCGATTGGGGAATATTCATTTAGGGAAAATATTAATGGTTTATACTCTGGTGTTTTTCATCGACGGATAGACAAAGGCCGGACAGAGAGACATGCATTTTGAAAAAGGTATCAAGGGATTCCAAAAGTGTACATTCGGTGAAGCCCGACATCGATTTTTTGCAGCATTAGAAAACTTCCACTGACCTGCGTATGTTAGTCAGATATATGCATAGATGAACTACAAAATAAAAATGTCTTGATTTATACTTTCAAGAATAATATTTTATTGATCAGTCAAACCATGGCTCTGTGGATTGGAGAGGCATTCGATCTGAGCAGCCCGTCACTAGAATTCTTCTCCAGTCAACAGTTGGAATCGGCCTAGATGCATATCTAGAGTCAACATCCGCCATCGCAGTCCTTTGCACCTTAAGGAGTCGAACTAAGACACCGGAATGGCAGCCGTTGTTACACTAAACCCTCGCAGTCGGTTTCCGTTCCGCATTTCTGCATTGCTGCGGTTTTTATTTTTGTGTAGACATAACACTTAGGCTAGATGAACAGTGCACAAATGTATGGAAGCTTTGCTTTGAACGTGGCTTTGAAAGTATACAAATTTTCGCGGCTTCAACTTTTATTTGTATTAGAGTGAGCTTCCGTGAAAACATCACCAATGTCATCTTCAACACTGGTGGAACCAAGCTGCAAAACACACAGAACCAAATAATAAACGCACGTGACTTTAAATGTCAAAACAAAGGCAGATTATAATAATTGGGAAGAACATACAAGTAGTGAATTTTCGTGTTTAAATATACATTTGTGAACTAATACTTACACTTTCATCTAAATTAAATCTTTAAAATAATTGAATTGCATTTATTAAAATAAATAATTGAATTAAAATAATTGAACCTATAGCTGTAATAACTGTAAATTTTCATTTATTTTTATGTTTTAAGGCTAGGTTTTTTATTTTTGTATGTTCACAAAAACTTGGATTGTAAATTTACAAAAAAGAAGTTTCAAAAACACGCCACACACAAAAAACACTAGGTAGAAGTAGACAGATAATGAGTTATTATTTATTTCACAGTTTTACATCGTTATAAAAACATTCTGTTACAATTCTAATACATTACATAATTTTAATTTTATTTCTCCATTTGTCCCGATCTTCATAATTCTTGTCTGTTAAGTTCTTGTCCTTCAAAATTCTCTCAATTTCTCTCAACCACCTATGTTTAGGTCTTCCTCTTTTCTTCATATCCACCGAAACCCACTCTAAAATTATTTTCGAATTTTTTTTCTTTCATTCTTTTCACGTGACCAAACCATCGTAATTGCTTGTACTGAATCGTTTCTAAAATTGTATGTACTTTATTCATTTTTTCTCTTATTTTTAAATTTCTTATTTTTTCTAATTTTGAATCCTGGATGATCTTATTAAAAAGTCAATTTCTGTTGCCAGTAATTTTAGTTTTAATTTTTTCTTTAATTTATTTTTGGATATTAGTTGATACGATTACGTAATATTATAATTAGGGGCAGATTTTAATGAAATGTCAATTTTCTCTTTTGACAAATTATAAACTCAGTATTGCTAACCATCACAACTGGTTGTCGATGGTTAGTAATTCCAAGAAAATTCAGTGTATATTATCTCTGTAAAACAAGATGGGAATAAAAATTATTGTTATTATTATTACTATTATTATTATTATTATTACAATTATATTATTAAGTTATGTAAAAAATAAAAACAAGTAGTGCACAACAAGCAATTTTGCACATTAGTTGACAGACGTAATTATATAATTAAGGGGCAGATTTTATTGAAATGTCAATTTCCTCTTTTAATCTTCGAACAATGTCTTTTAGTATAGACATTAAGACATTAATGACAAAAGGAATTTTTTGGAAAAAAGACCCAGTTTTTACATCGTTTTGCATTTTCGCTGATTTCATCGATTTTAATACCATTCTAACAGACTCGATTCAAAGAATATTTACACTTTGCAAAAAATGTTTTCAGAAAACAGAATTCCTGCGTAGCCTATCGATGTTTCGATACCATGAACCCACAAAACATGGATTCTGGCTACACCCTGAGTTAGAGGATTTTTTCTATATTTAGCAACTGGATTTATCCTTTTTCGTAATCAGGGTCCGGCAAAAAGAGTTTTTCTATCAAGAATTCGTTTTTGCCCTCGCAGCGTTATATGATCTTCTCTATACTGCGTAAGCAGTATCGAGAAAGTAAAAACAGATCCCTCCAAAATTTTTCCGATAAGAGCCTATACTTGTTTCAATTTATTTCATGAAAAAATGAGGTCGGTAACGGCCAATTTTTTATCTTACAATATTAGAGACCAAATATTTCAGCTTCATTTAAAGTGTTTTCCGAGATATTTGACAGTTGTCGGTTCTAGCACGCGCTTTGTCCAGTCAAACAGCTGTGTGGCCCCATCGAGCGCGAAACCTGCGCGGGGGGGGGCGAGATGATGGCGGTTACGAAACATCGCTGGGCCGCTCGTAAAGCACGTGAAGAGGCTTTTAGTAGCGGGACACGCGTCTCGTTTTATAATTTTTCTCGAGTGCTCGCGCGAGTTGCAGCGCTGCCGAAAGAAGGGCAGAGGCCGTTGGGGGCGAACAGACGGACGAGCGGACGTGGGAAGAGAGCGCGTGTGGGCGAGGAGATTGGCCAGACCTCGAAGCCTCCTGCCGTGGCGCACACATTCGCCTACGAAGAGGCGATCCGCACTTCTGGCGCCCCCGGCAGCCACGGTCGGAACACGATACCGATTTTTGTCGGTTCGAAGGAACTAATGTATACACTTAGATTTTCAGGTAATTGATTATTAGGTAACTGATCGGGTAATTGATTGATTACTTATTAATGATTCCGTATTTCCGGACGTGACAACTGCTATGGTCGTTAGTTCCGAAAATTAGTGTTTATGGTTCCCTAAGTTAATGACGGAATTGTCCCGCTGGATAGGGAGATCCGGCTCCGACCTACTGGTCGGTTTGGAGAGTCCTCTCTCAGCAGAACATTGCCCCAGCCACAAAATACCCTATTCTCCCAATATGTGTGGTAGTGGATATAAATGTATCACGCATTAAACTATTTTAAAAGGTTTCCTTTTTAATAAGACATATAGAAAAGTGTTCTATTTAAGAAAGTGCATGCAAATTATTGCCATGAAATTAAATCTCCGCCCAAAGATGGTAAGCAAGATTCAGTATGTAGACACATAAACCTCATTTATTTTTATACGTAGTTGAGATTCGATTTTACTTACAGTTTTACTTTCTCGCTACTACTTACGTAGTAGAGAGAAAGTTATGTAATGCTGCGGGAAAAACAGACCAATTTTCGTCAGTCAAATTCTTATTGCCGGGCCCTGCTAACAAAAAAGTGGATAAATCCTGATGCTTAGGATATTTAGCTGATTTACAAAACAAATCCTCTATGACGTGGTGTGGCTAGAATCTTTTCTTCCTCTTCCTGATCCTATCATGACCCCTTACTTGCACAGTTACACTTACTACTTGCTCTACACTATCACACATGCCGACAGAGCAGTTGGAAACTAAAGCTTGTCTCAGTGGGCTCGCTGCCCCTGCTGGTGGGAAATACGTGGTTGGCGAATCTCCCGCAAGACGACGTGTTGTTCGGCCATCCAGCGAGAAATTACCGCCTTCTCGTGCGATAAAAGCATGTACTACATTTACGTAAATAATGACCTTGGCAGCTGACGTGTCCGGAAACATCAACCAATCAATCATTCAATTGGTCTGTCGGCTACTCGCGGTTCATCAATCGTAGCAAATGGACGCGTCTCGGACCCTTGGAGAGAAACTGATCACTGTTTGCAGATCCATCCAGAATATACTGAGAAATGTCTCTAAAAAAAGTATTCGTTTTGGATTTGTAATCAACTAAAACGCATTTCAGGTGACTTACGCACCTAAGAGGGGATAAAAAGCTCATTCTATTCCTCTTGGCAAGACAATTCTAGCATCAGTTCTCATCTGGCTCCCTCTAGGATATTATGAAAGAATTCTAGAAGATCATTGTACGTACATTGTTAAAACACTCTTTTCTTGGCATTTACACGAATCATTATTAATTCATCAGACTGGCGCTAAAGACGTATTTTTGTAGTGATAAAACATTTTAATAATATTTTATTCGATATATTTTCTTGTAATTTTCTACTAATGGGCGAATCGGACAATTAAAACATATTTAAAATTTAATTTCATTTTGAATGTTCAAAGCATGAATAAAACGTTTTAATATGAAAATACCCTCCATGCTAAGCTAGTAAGTATTAGAGCTGAGGCTTCCTGTTTCTTATATTCTGTAGTCTATTTAACAGTTCTTATTCTCATCATATTTCCGGAATATATTCGATAATATTCTTTCCTGGGACGCTATCCTCCATTCACACAGCGGTGTCCATTCCCGCAGAACGTACGGCCTTGCTCTCCTCTGAAGGCCCGCCCGTCATCCCGGCCATCGTCTCAGACTTCGCCTACCGCGCCAGTCGCACTCATATCGTGTCTTCCACTGCCTTCGTCGCCTTCTTGGGTTTCACAGTGGTGTCAAGGTCAATGCCACCAGCCGGAGTGCGTGGCACGGGTGGCGACGAAATGCATGCATTTCATCACCTCGCCGAAAGACAAAAGAGAGCAGTATGTATACTCCGATTTAAACATAGCTGCACTAGATGGTCACGAGCTGGAAGGAGAGGGGGAACATTGTTATCCAATCCGGAGCTCAAGTACCAAAAATTTAAATCGTAACGGAGCTTCCGATTGGATGAGTGTTTCTCAAATCTAATACTTGAATATTATTCTTAAAGTACAGTCGAAGTCGCCCTGAACGGTTTTACGCTTTACACATGAAATACAATTAGGCTGGATTTAGATAATAAATTCAAGAACGTTTGTTGTTATTTTTTATTTATATTTTCTGTGCATATCCTCTTTTTAACATGCGATTCCACAAAGCTGGAAAATGACGGGGTTACTAATGACAGTTTCCAGACGCTAGTAGTGCTAAGTTGTGGCATGCCACGGTGCCGCGAAGCGTGCCACTGTCACCAGTAGGAGACGTCACTGCACTAAACGCAATTTCCCACATTTTCGTTTCGTTTCTCATTCGTCACACAATTTTCGCTGCTAGCCTTGGCTTCTATGATTTGCTTCTCGTCCTTACCAATTTCGCTGGCCTCGATAAACTCTCTCGCTCCCGTTATTCGCTGTTGGTCTACCTTCATTGCTAAAATATCACAAATCTTGTAGTTTTGAACTCCACGCTGCACTTTTATTGCAGCTTCATTTTTTCCTGTTCTACAAATTATTTTATACGAATTCGATTTTAATGAGTGGGTCTGTGATAGGTGCCCAAAAAAGATTTTGAAAAATGCGGTGTTGCCTTGTAGTATTTCAAGAAAATATCAAATATAACAATAAAAAATAATAAAACCATTTGGATAAGAAAATGAGGGAATAAACGACGAAACTTAATAGATGGTACAAAAGTGATGTATAAAATATTTTTTTCTTTGGAGGTCGTCAACCTAAGGCATGTGGGCCATGCTCCGTCCTCCAAAGTTATCCCGCCAGCGCCATAAAGTATATCTATCGTCTGGAATGCTTTGGTCCCAAACAGAATGTGATCATAAAAGCTATCCTGCTAGAAACACATGACTTCACAAAAGCAGCCAAAAGTTATGATCCCCTTTATAGCAACAGACGCTCACTGCAAACTGCTGTAACATTTGCATGAAGAACTTACGTTATCTTTCACATTTAAAAGGAGTGAGCATCTTTAAGATGTAAAATAAAAATGAATATCGTTGTCTTGTAGAATAACAACAGGAGAAGAAAAGAAAGTAAATATCTGTAAGAGGCAATACGATCTTTTAACATTACAGTTTAGAGCAGAATTTTCCTGAATTACCAGACTGTAATGATCAGATTGCATTGATACGGTAGATGCTCAACAATGCAATGCAAATGTTCCATTTGTTTACAGTATCGTTTTAAATCTTGTTGCAAATCTCTATGTAACGTTTCAATCGTCAGAGCGTCACATTTACGTTTTAATCGGCTTTTCGATGATAGCTTCTTCTTTGAGAAATAAAGCTCTTTTGCAATAACAAAAAATAACAATTTAATTTGAAGACTTCAGCCTTACAGTTCATTAGTTACATACCTTCTTAACTACTTCGCAGTTATTATTACTAATGTACCTACTAGCACAACGTAAATCAATATTATCTCGAAAATGACCTCGCAAAGCATTATGCTTGTTATTTTAGGATTCTGTCGTTGCTAAGAGAATGTAACTTACAACCGTAACCCTCTACGTTACACGTACATGTGAAACAATACCACTTCATAAAAATGCTAAAAAGTGTCTCATACATTCCTTGAGTGGGTGGATTCAAAATAGTACAACATATCTTAACTCCAATGTTTTTCGAGAAATCATCTCGAAAATTCACTATTCAAAAAACTTTTTCCTCGTATAATCTTGATAAAGTACGCAAGAACAGTAGCTATATTATCATAATCTCTAATCCACTTGTGAACAATAGCGCTTACAGGACGTATTCCGCTGCTACTATGTTGGATGTGGGCGCGACCACACAAACCGTTACTCTGCACGAAGGTGAGGCCATACTCTTTGGGTGTGGCATCTGGAGAATCCGACATCTACAAGCGCCAGGAACGGGCCTCTGCCAGTGGCAACTCCTTATTCATCTGCTGCCTTCTAAGCCGAGTTGGACACACGTTTTGTAGTGTAATATCATGAAATGTGGGGGGACAGCTGTAACATATTAAGTTTAGTTATTTATTTTGTTGATCATGTTTTTTGGAAAGCAAAAGGGATTATTAGATAAGTGTGTATCAGAATATAATTTTAATTTCCACAGTTTGATGCATAAGATTGTTTGCGAAGTGAAAGTGAAAGTTGATACACAAGTGTGTACTTGACAACACGTTGTTTAAGAATTATTGAACTAATGTATTAAAAAATTGAACAAAATAACCATGTTCTAGCAATATTCTTGGACATAATCCAAGCTTTTCATAGAGATTGGCACGAGAGATTGATACCTATTTAAATTACAAGAATCAGGTTTACCCCTTTACTTTGTGAAAATAATACAAAGCTTTTGAAAAGAAAGAGTTTTCAGCAGGAATAAATTCAACTTGTTCTACATAAAAACTAATCACAGGAGGAGTACTACAAAGCAGCGCAATATCACCAACTTTGTTTAACATATTCAGAGCAGATTTCTCAACAACTCAAAACACTACAGTAGCTATTTGCTGATGAGTGCCATAATAACCTCTAACAAATGACTAAGAACAGCTACAGAAAATTTACAAGAAGAACTAAACAAAGTAACAATATGGGGAGACAAATGGAAAATAAAATTAAACCCTAACAAATGTTTAGAGAAAATATTTACACTATGTCCAATAAATACTATTCCTAAAACCCAATAAAACTTTGATAAAACACTTGATTCGTTAAAAAAACAAATATCTTGGAATATTGATGGATGCCAGATTAACATGGAATGACCATATAAAGAACAAAGTTATACAATAAAATAGAAGAATACATAAAATAAACCCCATAATTAACACAAAAACTGCCCTCAAAACAGAATGTAGTGTACACTTGTACACTACACATAGTATTAGTTCTTCTCATTATAATATGTATGCATGCTCAATATGATACAACAAATATTAACATATATTCAGAATATACGTTATATTTAATATATTTTATTGAGTATATATATACATCTGTTAGCTTATAATTAGTTATAGTTTAATGATCTTAATAAAATAGATACGGTAATTGTTATACTACCAATAACATATATATATCATATTATATATATATATATATTATATATATATCACAATGAATAAAGTGTTATAACAATTACCATGTCTGTTTTATTGAAGATCTTTAAGCTATAACTAATATATCAAATATTTTCTGTTACAAATATTAAAAAAAAAATTCCAAAATAAAATTCTACGTATATCTGTAAATGCCCCCTGGTTCATTAGAATCACTAAATTACTCTCAGAATTAAGAACAGAAACTATTCGTCAAGTAATGCTCAAACGTACACATTCCTTTTCCACAAATTTACATAATGTACCAGCAATTGATCATTACAATCTTGCTTCATCAGCAACAACATCCCAAATCAAAAATAGATTTCCAAATGATAAATATTTAATCCAATTTGCTGACCACCCCATAAAAAAGAATAATCAACGCAAGGAATAAATAACCATCGTATTTGAAAAACAGCTAACGATAATGAGGAACCTAAACGGCTGTAGTTTCTGGAGAGGGGAGGTTTTGTATTCTATTATTTCAGAATAAATTGCTTGCCAACTTCCACACATTTTAGGTCAATCTTTACTGTTGCAAGTGATTTTGAAAATATTTGTAATATAAATTACAAGAACAGAAAATTTAACCATTTTTCATTATTGATAATAATACAGTCTTCATAAATTTAGTTCAGAAATATCTGGTTGTAATACACATTGACCATACTTTATGAAATGTTTTTTTTTACTTTTTGCTATTACCTTTTCTCCGACACCATCTTCTGACATATGAGATATTGTTGATCCATTTCTCTCCGTGAATAAAAATTCGTGCTCGCACTTAGCATTGAACTGACGATTCTGATCAGTAAAGTGAAAGGACAGCTTGACCGACGGGGATTACGCCAACTTTCCTCGTTCTTGTGGGGCGCTGTGCGGCGTGGGGCCCCAAGAAGGGGCTCAAATGGGGCGCTTGTGCACCTCTGGTGTAGTGCATGTAAGTGTGAGTGTAAGGGATGAGGATAGGACAAGGAAAAAGAAGTAAAGGTCGTGCGCGGTCTGTGTCCCGTTCGTTAGGGTACTGCTCCGGCATTCGCCTTGTGTTGATCCGAGAAACCACGGAAAATTACCGATCAGAGTAGCCGGACGCTGGAATACTCCAGACAGCGACTGAAATCGACCTTGCTATGTAGCTAGAGCTGAAAATCCTGCCACAGTTGGGACTCGAATACCAGACCTACCGGTCAGAGAAACCGCTGACATCGGTTGATGCCCTCAGCCACCTATGCCGGTATGCAGGAGGCAATACCAGTGGTAAGCAGCGCCTGCGAGAGGTGCCGGCCGTCGGCTGAAGCAGTCGCCCTGCTGCCGCTGGCAGAGCTGGTAACGGCAACGGACGCAGGGGTGATAGCAGCGGCGCGGCGCAGCGGTGGCGGAGGCGACGTGAGTTTTCGGCGCGATCTGCTCCCTAAATCAAGGCGGCTGTGGGCCATTTGCATACATATTGCGCTGCAGGCACCTCCGCCGGCCCGGCCACAGCCGCCGCTCGGACCCTCCCCCCTCCCGGCTGTCAGCGCTGGGAGATGACTGTCATCGGGCGCAGATGCGCGGATCCTTCGGCCGAGTTCCTAGGGGCGATCAAGCGCGATTAGAGCGATAAGGCCGATGATGCGCTGCGCTTCGGGCGAATTTTGGTTTCTTTGTTTCCCAAGATACCAACGTAAATAAATGCCTTTATTGTCTTGTGTTCTTTGAAATGATTTGAATAATTTGAACGATTTGTTTCTTCGAGCGTCTAAATTGTATTCTCAAATGATGGTAGGGGAGAAGTGGTCAAATTGAATGCACAAAAAAATCTTGACCTTCATTTATTGATTTATTTATTGAATTAATAACAGTTGAAAGAAGAAATAAACGTAATACATTTTTTCTCAAGAAAATAACAAATAAATGTTTTTGAAAGTATTAATAATTTTCTATTACTTCATATTTTTTCAATTAGAATATAATATAATGTTGACACAAAAATTTAAAAAAAAATAGTGGTGCTACAGAATAGCACAGAATTTCCCGTATCACTTTTCTATTTCCTTTCGTCCTCGTCTAGTGATTCGGACATGCCATACATTCTTGCCACCTGCCATATATCGCCGCCTAAAGTAAATTTTTTTGACATTATTCTTAATTTGCCGGTTGAAATGCTAACATATGGACAGATAAATGACCTTTCGTTCAGTGAATATATAATGCATGTTCTATACCTCGCAACACGGACAAAAATAAAGATTACCAAATATGTTTTGAATAATTTCTAAGTCTAATTGGTAAGCACCAACTCTTCTAAATAAAACATCTTTATCTTATCATTGCCACATTCTCATAGTTCACCAACAATGTAGTTTTCAAATATCCCATGCGGCATTGTTGCGCAAATTTCAATAAAGCTTTGCAGATTGCTTGATCGAAAATACATCATACATTGAGAATACAAATTGTAAATTGTAAATTTAACAAACATTTTTTTATAAATTATTCTAAAATACAATTTTTGTTCGACGAATTAATCTCGTCGAATCGTATTTGCTTTATAATCGTCTTAAATATAAAGAACAATAATGCGCGACTTACTTCGACGTCCAATTACTCCACAAATACGCATATTTTGAAAAAATTCAACATGACCATATTTGAAGATTTTGTTTTGAAAAGCATTATTTCATTGAGAAAAACACAATTGCATCTTCACAATTGTAGTTGTAGGAAGAGGCCGAACATTTTTTATTTTTTAAAATTTTTGCAAAATCAGGCATTTCAACGAATATGAAACCTGCACCACTCTCTTAAGCTTCCATATGCTAATATCTCCATTTAATAAAAAAAAGTTGGGCGATTTTTAAGAAACAAAAATGGTTTAAAGAAAATAAAATTGCCTATGTTTGACACAAAATTTCGCAAAAAATACTCATGATTTTGAAAAATTGAACATGACTTTATTTGAAGATCTGTGTTTATGAACACATTTCATTAAGAAACAAAATGTACCTTCATAATTGTAATTACAGTTTTGGCGTTTGAGCGTTTCTGAAAGGGTGGAATTTTCAGCTAGTTTTCACAGAAAAAGTTGAGTTCTCGAAAAACTTTGACATTATTTAAAGCACATGTACTCGTAAATATCATAATGTGAAAAAATTGCTGCTAATTCACGTCGGTAAATATTACCGACGTGAGAGACAAAAAAAATATTTTTTGTAATTTTGAAAAAAACAAAAGAATAGAGGAATATGTCGTTTTTGTCATCTGATAGAGTACATTTAGTGCTTTCACTACTAAAAGCTTAAAGAAAGAATTTGGAACCGTTTTCGAGAAAATCTTGTTTTTGTATTTTATTATGTAGCGCATATAGCACGCAATATTGTGCGAAATTTTCAAAAAAATGTACCTAACCTTAATGAAAGAACTCACTTTGGAGAACAAATTTTAAATGTAGGAAAAATATCTTCAATTTTGTAGTTGTATGAAGACGCCGAAAAAGTTTTGAAGTTTTGCAATTTTCGAAAGATCAGAGCTTTTAGCTAACATAATATCTATCTCTTAAATGACTTTCAAAATATCTAACAACAAAATGTAGTCAAAATTGTTGGCGCTATTTTTTTGAAAATTTTGAAAATGTCCCAGGGACACTTCATGTAAAGTACCACCCGCCCCCCAAAAAAATATCAGTTTCAAATTCAAGGGGCAACGAGATCTGTCAGGTCGATCGGGGAATAACAATTTTGGGGAATATCGGGATTCTGGCTGCACCACATGTTAAGATCTTTTATCTTAATTTAGCAACTGGAGTATTCGTTATCAGGGCCCGGTAATGAAATTTTTTCTGTCGAAAACCTACCGGTTTTTCGTGCAGCAACATACAGAACTTTCCCTATACTACGTATATACTCCGTATATACGTACCTGTACGTGAATGTAAAAACACGATTTTTGTTGTAAAGAGGTGAGAGTAGTGTGAGGGAGTTAAGAAATCTTTGAAAAATCTTATTTGAATGTCAGATTCAGAGCTGATTTACTCATACATATGTAATTTCATTTTAGGGAACTTTTCAGCCCATTTTACAGAGGAACTCTTTGGAGTCACATTTTTCTTTTAATCATAAATTTAACATTTCCTTTTTCTTTGAAAGTTGAAATATTTTCAGAATTTTATATTTCTTCTACCGATTTTATTTCAATAGTTTTTGATAATCTGATAATAATGAAAATGGCGCGTTCATCCAGCATTTTTCCTTATTAATTCGAATAAAATTACTGACCTTTTTTCCTCAACGAATATTTGAAAAGTTTATATAATATTTCTCTCCCGATTACTAATTTCCTGTTTGGAATATTATTGTAACAGAAGATATATTGATTTTGTAGAAATATTTTCCCACAAAATATCAGCCGCACACATGCTATTCTTTTTCAAAAATAATATGTTTATTACCTCATTTCCATAGGAGTATTAAACTTGCTCCGAATATTCTTTTTAACCGAAGAGCGGCGTCCAGAGAATCAACTCCGTCTGGAGAAAGAGTCCCTTTAGATTCACCGTTTCAAATTATTCTTTCAAGAGGCGCTGAAGAGCGTCTCGTCCAGGGCTCTCGCAGTTTCCGAGATTTGCGTATGAATCACGGCCGTAACGAGGTATTTCGTTCCGACTCCCCTGCCCCGACGATGTTAAGTAGGGGAGAAAGCACAAAGGGAGCAGATTGCTGCAAACAGAACCATACTCAAGTCGACGATTCCGTTGAGAGAGTCGGCGAGTTAAAATGAAAAACGGCGACATTATGTAGACGTCTTAAGAGTTTCCAATAATGGCAGTAATTTATCCTCGCTGGTGCCCGGAACAAGCCCTCGTTTATTTGCTGCAGCGAAAATTGATTTTGCGTTGAAGACCAAGAATGAGAGGGCAGGCAGGATTTGCCCTTCCAGCAGGAAACATCGAGAATCCTTTGAGACAATGTGTTTTTTGGAGTAGTGTCACTGATAGAGACGACATTTAATTCAGTTTGGAATGTGGCTTTGACTAAATTGTTTTATTTATTTAATATTCATAATATCCTGTGTGCGTAAAATAATATGATGTTGACACAAACCTTTATGAATAATTACAGGATGCTATGAGAAGTAAGTGATAATTGAAATTTGAGGATTCTCTTTTCTCTGAGTGGCGCAAGTTGCACAACATCAATTCGTCAGCGAGTGTTTCTATGAAACTTCATTGAAATAAATTGTGTTTCCTCACTTCAGAAAAATGAAATGAATTTATTGTGACCTGGCATGTTCCATCTCTTGCTAACAATTTTTCAAAAATATTGTTTTCATTTTTTTAATTATTCTTACAACCACGTTAGATTCAATAACGATTTCTTTGATAATCTTGAGATTCTTTGAAGTATAGCTCATCATACACATCGGCCATTTGTCGTCAAAAAGTTCCTGATATCTCAAGGAAATTAGTGAAACAGGGGTTGGTTTCCAGGGGAGGCAAGGGAGGCCAGGCCTCCCCACAAAATTGATTAACAACATTATAAGGAGCACATTTTTAACTTAAAATTTGTTAAAATTAAATTTGTCTAAAATTGACATAAATGTTTACGGCTGGCGGATAAACATTTAAAAGAAGTATTTTCTTGCTGCAAACATAGCGTTACAACTCAAGATGGTAACCAAAGAGTTCTATGCTTTACACATAGAGATCACCACAAAGTACTAGCACTGCTTCTGTCAGCAGGATACGGATACCGGCAACCCAAGCTGACGCGCACCTACCCTGTTGCCGTGACAATGTCCCTCGACCAACTATGAAAAGAGTATTTTCGTTTTCTCTAGCTTCGGAGTTGAATTGGCACGGAGACTCTCGCGCGTCTTGCCTCCTCCTATGGATGCGTGTTGCTATCACAGTGGATTCTCTGCCATTGTGTATCAAACCCAGTATTTCAGTGAATACAATAACATCTTTATAATAGGTAATGGGCTTCCTCAGAAGTTAGTTTGCCCACAACTACGGCGGCAATAGCTACTACAGGCATTGGTTGCTTCGTCCACACAACCAAATGTGGTCAGCAAAGTCTATCTTCAATTGCTTTCTCATACAACTGGAGCAACACATTATTTCTTAATGTAGACTCATCTGGTACTGCTGTGTCGCAATGTTCTTGAAATTAAAATCAGTACTGGGTTTCTAAGAGTAGCAAGTGGTACGTTGGCAGCAATGAAAGCTTCACAGGAACGGAAGTTAAATATTTGAGCTTTACGTTCAGTAGAACAGCCCAGCTTTGATGATAAGAAACTCTGCTTTTTTGAGATTTATTCCTTACAGCATTTGTGGAATGAGATGCTAATTGTTGATGTTGCACCAAGTGAGAACGTTTTCCTGCTGGTATGCATTTATTAAATGTAACAAGAGTAAATATTAATGACTTGAGAGTCAAGTCAACAAAATTACATTTTTGTAATTTTTGAAAAAAAAAAAGAAAAGAGTAATATGGAGTTTATGCCATCTGATCAAGTACACTCATCTCTATCACTACCAAAAGTTTAACAAAAAATATGGAGCCGTTTTTGAGAAAATCTTGTATTTGTATTTTTTTAATTGCACCTATTGTATGCTATATTGCGCGAAAACTACTAAACTTTTCAAGAAATTGTGCACTACTTTAAAAAAACTGACTATGGAAAACAAATTTTAGTTTAGGCGCTAGTGTTGTTCACATACACCGGAGAGACAGGCGGACACACGGACTGACGGACGGACAGTCGGACCGGCGGAAAGGACGTTTTGCTTTAAATTGTTTTTTCGGTATCAAGGACTTACAAAACAGGAAGTATGGCTACACCACGTGTTAGAGGACTATTACTTTCCCGTATACGTACGTATAAACAGAGTATAGGGTCCCCTTATACTGAAAAGTGTATTTTTTTTCAAAATGTCCCTCCGTCCGTCCGTCCGTCCATCTGTGCGTCCGTCAGTCTGTGAACAACACTAGCGCTTAAACCATACGTGCGATTTCTTCCAAAATGGATATTCCCCTGTCAATCTGCTTCCACTGAAGGCGCCGTGATTTTGAAAATCTTTCTTCAAAATTTGAGGGTACTTTGCATGAAGCCTCCCGGACATTTTCAACATTTTTTCAAAAACGGCTCCAAATTTTTTTCTTTAACTTTCTTGTAAGAATAGGGTTAATTACACTTTTTAAGGTGGCATTGGTCCGATTTTCACGGTTAACCCTAAATTTTTGAAAATTTTAGTATTTTTTTGCAATATTGCGCGATGTGTTTACAATTTAAAAAATTTGCGAAAACAAGATTTTCTCAAAAAAGGATCCAAATTTGTTCTTTAAATTTTTCGTAGGGAATGTACTATGTACTATGAGATGACAATGTACTCTATGAGATGACATAAACGCCATATTGCTCTATTCGTTTGTTTTGTTTTCACGTCTTTGAATTGTCTCTCACGTCATTTATATTGACAATAACGGCCATTTGTTCACATTATTATGTTAATGAATACATGTGCTTTAAATAATGACAAGTAAATTTTCTCGAAAACTCAACAGTTTTCAAAACTAGCTCCAAATCCCGCATTTTCAGAAACGCTCAAACGCTGTTTTCTCATAAATGTCTCCAAATGTTTTCTTCAAAATTAAAAATCCAAAGAATCAATATTTTCCTCTGACAAACAGCATATTTTCATATCGGATTAATGTAAAATCGGATTAATGTAGTCTTCCTTGTCTGTGTTAGACTCCGATCTAAATCCGCAGTTTTTTTTTTCAATGAGGTCTTTTTGCTAGACTTTATTGCTGGAGAGAAAAACGCTTCGAATCCAACCAACTGCTACACTCAGCGTCGTGTGTACCACTTGCAACCAAACGCGTCCTCTCAGTTGCTCAAACAGAAACGCGATTGCTGCCAGGACCAGACCGCCGCCATACAGAAGCAAAGGCCCTATCAGCTGATCCAGTGTCAATTTTGCAGGATCAACTTCTTTAAAGGCTGTGGTATCTCGCTGCCCATCGATATCCAAACTGTACTGAAGCTTATCATCCCAATATTTAAATAATCCTGCCTGCGATACGCGAAGGATGAGAGTGTTGAGGACATGGAGTAGCAAGTGATTGCGGCGAACCGGGTAAGCTTCGTAACTGAATGAGCGAAACGGCTCTTTGACCTTATGTAGCATTATACGTCCGTTTTCAGTGTATTTTCTGTATCGAGATATGATGGTGAATATATTTTTGTCCATAAAAGTTGCAGCTTTCCCTGTCTGGACTATATCTTTAATGCATTCATCTCTAGCAGGTACGTCAGTAATCACTCTGATGTCATGTGTAAGTTTGCCCAAGTGATCCTCGGTACCATTAATATCAATCAAGTAGTCGAAAGTGACGTAAAGACGATCAGTCAAATCCACTGCATCTTTGATGGTGTCTAGTTCCTTGAAATGTCGGGGCACTGAAAGAAAACTCAGCAAAAGACCCGTGTACGAGTTTCCGACGATGATGTGTAACACGATAACGCACATGGCTACCATTCGCTGCGAGGTCAAAGTCATGGCGTTCGTCACGGTACCTCCAGTTAGGGTCATTTCCATAACATCGAAAGCGGCGACGACTGTGCTGGGGATTTGGATGAGACGCCTTCGCACCAGCGTCCACGCAACCACCAAGAACCCCAGCGTGGCCACAAACGAGCACCAAGTGGTCCAATGGAAGGGCAGGACGAGCACCAATCCAAAGGGAATGAGTTGGGCGCGCCGCACCACTAGGTAATCGTCGGACTGCGAACAGAAATCGGCATAAATAACTCAAATTCCCCAACAACGGAAAAATTGTTATTGAAGAGAGAAGGAGAAAAGTTGACCAATTAGCCAAAGAATCTGCAAACTTGATTTCAGAGAGAGGAGGGATGCAGACTCACTGCTTCATTCAAGGAGTCTATTACACTGCATTAAGTCTTAACGAACGTCTTCTGAATATTCTGTAAATCGAATATGGTTCGCAAACTTTCCAGTACCCACCGACAGTTTTCGAAGGATTTGTCTTAAGTGAGGAAAGTTAGTAAGTGCAGTTTACCCTGAAGTAACACGATCTAGCGTTATATGCTTCTTTAGAAAGTAATTAATATTTTTATTCCTACCCTAACAAATTTCAAAATGTTTAATTCTGTAACTTTGTGTCTGTGAAATGAAACACTACATCTTACACGACTTATATCCCAACGTACAGAGAGTACGTAGTACGCAATGTATTCCAGAGCACGATAGGGCATGTGTATTTAATTAAAACACAATGCCCTCTGTGCTTCCGGTAAATGGTGTCTTGGAACCAGAGGAAAAAGGCGTCTTTTCGTGACCCCTTGTCACGAGAAGACGCCTTTTTCCTCTGGTAATTCCTCGATAATTTGAACCCCATTCCTTTCTTAAGCATTCAATTATTCTGATAAATTGTATCCGGAAATTGTGTTCCCCATTCCACACCCAGATGGAGTGTTGAAGACTCCGATAACTGACGCCTGCCCCTTTAACCTCTATATAATTATGAAAGTCACTTCGGGCCTCCCAGCCTTCGTGATATCAAGAGCCCCCTAGTTTGGAACGCTCGCCTCCTTTGATAAGGGCTACCCACAGCGCGCTTGCGTCAATGGCGATACTAAGCGTCTACCCCTCCACCATGTATCTGGAAACAGGAGAGGGGATGAAATGCATGTATGCCTAATTTGTAAGAAAGCTTTTTAACTTGTTCATTACCATTTTAGACTTCATACTAGAAATTTGTTTAACTTTGTATATGTTCACTTCTGCAACAAAACTCAGTGTATTCTCATTCTCTGAGTTTCATTTCACCCAGTTGGAGAAACAGTCGGCTTGTTTTTTTATTACTCATCGATATATTTGCCATCGATATACTTGCCATCGATATTTTACTCAGGTCTAATGCACTAGTTATTGATTTGCTTTCTTGGCACTGTTCAAAGTTCATGGTAGTGAATGTTCAGAAACATCATCAAGAAAATCATGTAAAAGATGTACCACCCACTTAATTCTATACAATAAATCTCTGTAGAACAGAAGGCTCAGGCACTGGTATCATAATTAACTAGTGGTGCTTCCAACGCACAGACTTTCTCGCTCTGTTCTATAGGTCCATTTTGCTATTCCACTATTTCATAAACCAAAAAAACTGTATTATACCAGCAAACCTTTTCGGTACCAAAGCCCGACAACCGAAACTCAAATTCAACGAACCGGCACTTATACCACTACGCAACACAAACACCGTCACTGTTGAACAGAACCATGAAAGAATAGAACCGACCTATAAAATGGTAAATGCATGATTAAGAAACAATTGATACGATGGCAAAACGCTTTACAAATACAAGAGAAGTAAAAAATTGTTAAAAGTTAATTATTTGAACAAATCTATACAGACATTTCCAGATCATTTATCGCAATTACTTATATTTTAGTCAATACGTAATTCTATCGCTTTTATCATTAGGAGCCGGTAATTTTCAACATACGAAAAACGTGTCTTTCAAACATGACCAAGCAAGGTAGCGATAAACCGCATTACGAAGTATTCGTAAGGCTAGAAAGTATCATAATTTCGGAACCGTTAGGGATTGTAAGTTTATCGCATGCCTTCTGGTTATATTGTATTACAATTTAACGTTAAAATGCTCATAATTTTATTTAAATTGGTTCATACAGATATATAGTAGACAACGGTTGATTTGACATGTCATACGCTTCAGAAATCGAATGACAGAGTTGAAAAGTTGTTTAAAAGACGCAGTAGGGAAAACACAGACAAGTCCTGTCTATTTATCTATATTGAATCTATTCGTGAGTAGAAGTATTTCAAATAATTTTCAATAAAGTATCAACACTCTTCAGTGTTCTTTTCCTGCAACATCACATTCATCAAATTAAAATTCCCCACGGGGGATCGAACTCGGTACCTTCCTTACTGAAGGGGTCAACCCGTAGGTGCATTAACCAAACGCGTTACGAGAACGACTTGGGAACATCTGCTAATATTGCAGTCATAACGATCTTGTATCAGTTCTCTTATTAAGAAGCCGGTAATTGTCAACATGCGAAAAACATGTCTTTCAAAAAACATGACCAAGAAAGGCAGCATTCAACGGTTTACTCAACATAATTTATCGGATGATCGGCATTTGGAAAATAACTACTGCGAGAAAGTATGTGCCATTCTATAGCACCACTAGTTTATTTATATATTTACCTTCCCTTCTTACACACGTGCAGAAAACTTAAAGAAAAAATTTGGAGCGGTTTTTGAGAAATTTTTTTTTGTCAATTTGAATCGCAATTTACGCAAATACTATTCGTTTTTCCAAAAAATGGTACATGACCGTCATTTGAAGTGCTAATTTTGTACAACCGACTTTGTCTGAAGCGAAAAACTGTATCTTCAATTTTCCAGTTTTTAAACAGTTTTTTGCAATTTTCGAAAATTAGGGCCTATAAACGAAAATGATGCCTACGTCATTCCCTTCAACGTTCTTCGCACTATTCAACAACAAAATATAATCAAAAAATTTGGAGCCATTTTTCTTTAATTTACAAAATCTCAAAATGGGCTTCATGTAAAGTATCCTCAAATACTAAGATATCGGTTTCAAATTCAAGAGGCCTTGAGACGAGTAAAAACCATTGGTGAATATCAATTTTGAAGAAAATCGACCGAACGGTTTAGGCGCTAGCGTTGACCACAGACGGACAGACGGACGGACGGACGGACGGACAGACGGACAGACGGACGGAATGCCGTCAATCGATTTTGAAGTATGAGGAAGCAACAAATCATGGATTTTGACTACACCACGAGATAGAGGATTTTTTTTCTAAATTTAGCAACAGGTTTTATCCACTTTTTTGTCACCAGACCCCTGCTATAAGAGATTTTCTGGCGAAAATTCTCCGTTTTCCGCCGCACGATTACATAACTTTCTCTTCTTACGAAGTATTCGTAAGGCGAGAAAGTAAAAAGTACTACAACGTGTGGCTTTCTGAAGATAAAATTTTACTGCCTTTGCCGGAATTCTAAGCTTGCCGACTTAAGTCTTGTTTCTCAGCGGCATATAAATCAACCCGCCACTGCTATCGCACTTTTAGTTACTTTCGGGCAAGGTATAATTTCAATTATCATCAATACTGAAATAATTATTTCTAGATTATAGACAAGAAGCGTACTAAAATATTCCAAAATATTAGGTATTTTTTTCCATTACGTTCATACATGTAATTCGAGTGGATACTAATATCTGGTTGTTCGTAACTGCTGCAATTTTGTAGCAGCAAAAGCTAATTTTGAATGGTGCATTGCGGAACTACTGTTCTAAATATTAACCTTTCCAATCTCTACTTGCATGAGCGCAATTTTATTGAAGGTGCACCGCTTCTAAAAAAAACCCTAATTAGAGCAATATTTATTTTGCAGAGCCGGTAAGAAATATGGATAGTTATTGATGTGAATTACTTTGAACAGTCATTGCTAGAAAGATAAATCTCTTAATTAAAAAGAAATCGAAATTTGAGGAGACATGACGAAATGTTCCCTTTATGAACATCAGGAGTAACTGGAGTAACTATTAATAATGTGGCAGAAGTTTCTGGCTGCAAAGAAGAAACATTTAACTCCATTTGGTGCCGCATTTAGATAGTGAAAATAGAAGAAAGTGTGCTTTTACCAGAACATCAAGGGATATTTTGTTTGTTTTTCGTTAGTGAACAATTCTTTCCGGATGCAACGACACTCTACGTACCTGATCAACAACTATAGAATATTCCGCATTGAGTAGATCCTTCATTTTCCAAATGACGGAAAGCTTGTACACGGGCATTAATAGCTGCACTTTATCATCAATTAATTGTTGCTCTTGCGAACCTGCAATCACTTTCCCCACCATTCCCAGTTTTTGCAGTAGCTTGGCGAACTCATAGTCACGACCTCCTATATGCTCTTCACCTCTTCTATCGCGCCAAACAAAGTGCTCCCGAAGTGAATATCCGAATCGAAAATCCTTTACATTTTCAACACCAATGTTAAGTTGCAATTTTTTTGTGCGTTCATCAAGTTGCTGTTTGCAGAACTTTGACACTGTCTCTCCTAAAATGGACCACTTCTTTGCAACCGGGTCATATCCTCTGGAGAAAAGCACCACTGGAGTTTGAAATGGCAACAGATGAATCACACGTTCTATACCGAAATGTCGAAAGAGTAAGGTGTATAATAATCGCAACTTTTCCTCTTTCATATCAAAATGGCTGTGCAAAATTATAAAAATTCCGAGAGGGTTAATAGATTTGTAAGTGGCGACGATGCGGAATAACACCCAGGGGTTCATTTGTTCAGAAATCACACTCATTACATGAACGTATCCACGAGAAGTATGGTTTAAAGATAATATAACTGGGATGTTGGCAGTATGTGCTGAGACTTCGATGCTTGCAGTTGGAGCCAGATCCGCAAAGCGAACCATCAGTGCCTGCGCATAAGGGAAGAACAGAACAATTTTGATTAGAAAATTCCTTCTTTCAGCTCAACACCTTAATAGTATCTACTCGGGTGAGCATGTGCGAAATGTAATTTAGGAGGAATGCAAGGTAGATAATCGTTATTTTTGACAAACTTGGAATTTACCTCCTTTAGCAGTATGACGAAAACGTAAAGTTAAATGAATTCCGTGGTGGCAGCAGAGATGTTGTTGTAAACCAAAGTGATTCAGGAGTTACTGACTAAGTTAATTTAAAAATATATACAATGTTATAAATAATTAACGAGATATATGTTTCGGGAATCTTATCTCATCTTCAGTGGCTTTACAGAGAAGAATATGATTACCTATCAAATTTTATTTCTAGAGACCAGAAGTTTGGCAAATGCCTTTTTATTTTTACACTTATCTCTTTTAACAAAAGGAGTTGCATACTTGCGGAGTTGCGTTTTAATAATTTTCCTTTTTCGCCTATTTTAACTTCTGATTCCAATTTTTGGAATTCTGCCTTATTTTTTCTTCCTTTTTAGTCATTATTTTGCTTTTTTGCCTCGCACCGATCTCGGTCAAATTAGAAAGGTACCTACTCTCTTAGACAGAAAAAGTGTTTCACCCAGAAGGAAGCGACCGAATTGTTTGAAACTTGGCGGGTCGGTTCCACATCGGAAGACAACTCACTGATTCCGTTTACATCTCGCAGAGCGCGCGCGCGTCGGACCATCCACCCGGCTCTCAAAGGGCGTTTTTTGGCGCCAAACAGACTGTCTCAGATGGATCGTCTGTGGTAGCATCGTGACATGTTCGATATGTTTGGTGCCAAACAGTCTCTGTCTCCGGTGGATTATTTGTGGTCAGATGTTTAATATGCAGCGACAACAATGCGCGCGCCGCACGGTGGTCTGAATAGGGTCGAAAGGCGCGAAGAATATTAAGTTGAATAACTATTTATTTAGTGATTTTAAAACCGTGTTTTGAGTATGAATCTGAAAAAACATGTTCTAGATATGAAATACTAATAGTTCAATTAATTTATATTGTTTATTTATTTATTATGCCGCTTCTGGTATGACATCCTGCGCTGACGCTTCGACTGCTGACTGCACTTCCACTGTCAATTGTTCACTTAATATCAAATATTTATTTCACGGAGATGTATTTCTATGTTGTTTTATAATTGCTTGTCAATGATCACTTACTTGAAGTGGCACTTTTTTCAAAGCTCGCCATGTAAAGTTTAAACTTTTGTCATTTTCAAAAAGGCAGGCCACAATGACTCTTGTTAACGAAAACGTATTACCAAATGTCCACTTAATAACATTTATTAATTTCACGGAAATGTGTTTAGTTGTTTTTGTGTAATTGCTAGTCAAAAATAACTTTCTTTTGGATAAGGCGCTTTCTTTCAAATCTCGTCATGGAAATTTTAAACGGTCGCCATTTTAAAAGAAGCAAGTTGAGGCGGTTGTTGTTAACGAAAAAACATCAACAAATATCCAATTAATTATAGTTATTAATTTCACGATGGGGAGGGTCTGGGAGGCCTCGGCAGAACATACCAACGGAGGGCAGGAGGATTGTCCGACAGGCTGTGACTGAGCCAGCGTCAGGTCGTCGCTTGCGGATCTTCAGCGCGCAACTCAACCCACAGTGAGACATCCCGTGTTCAACCGCACCATTACCAGACATCCACATGACTTGTGATTACGATGTCCCCATGGCGTGGCCGTGCAGATGACCCCCCTTCACGGTTCGCCAAAGACAGCAACTTCGCTAGAAATCATTTGAAGCACATTAACTCACAAATTCAATAGTGTTTACAAATTGCAGAAAATGTGCATATTAATGGTATGAGAGATCTTTCAAAAAATTACATATATGTAATCTTTTAGAAAAACAAGAGAATACAGCAAAATTAATTCTACGTCATCTTAAACACATCAATAAACACTATCTGAATGAAAAGTTTGGAGAAAAACATTGGGAATATTTAAGAGAAAATGGCGTTTGAGCATTTCTGAAAATGCGGAAGTTTGAGCTAGTTTTCACAGAAAACGGTTGCGTTTTCCTGAACCTTTATCTTTATTATTAAAAGCATATATACTCATAAATACAATAAACTGAGCAAATCGCCGCTAATGTAAATATTAACGACTTGAGAGACATGTCAACAAATCACATTTTTGTAATTTCTGGAAAAAAAACAAAAGAAAAGAGCAATATGGCGTTTATGTCATCTCATAGAGTACATTCAGCACTACACCTTCCAAAAGTTTAAAGAAAAATTTGGAGCCATTTTTCAGAAAATCTTGTTTAGTTATTTTTAAAATTGCACGTAATATTGCGCGGAAACAACTAAAAATATCAAAAAATGTACATGACCTTAATGGAAGAATAAACAAATTTTATTTGAAGGGAAAATCTCGATCTTCAATTTTGTACTTGGAAAAAAAACGCCGAAAAAAAATAAAAATTTTGCAATCTTCGAAAATTCAGAGTTAACCGTGAAAATCAGAGTAATGCCACGTTAATAAGTGTATTGAACACTATTATTACAACATTTTAAGACTAGAAGGACCGGAATTTCGTTCTACCTAGAAGGACCGTTGTGTGTCATTTTGACACATGATTTCTTGAGCGCATGAAAAACTATTATTATATGTTTTTCTTACGTACTTCAATGTAAAGTGGATAAATGAATAAATGCACATATTTCTGGACATTTTAATACAGTCTATTTCAAACAGTTTTAAGTTACAAAATACAAAATTGTAGAAACTTTTAACTGAACTTGAAATAATAGAGGGGATACTGAGGAATGAATGAAAACGTTAATGAATATTTGCTAGTTTATGAAATTTTAATGTTCATATTAATGGAGAAAGAAAAAAATTAAACACAATGTAGGCATTTTAATTTTTTTCTCATAGCATTTTCTGTAAACTAACTTTCCACTCATACAACATGCAGGGGAAGTAAAGTTGTTGTTATTGCTTTCTCTTTGACAATGCTTCCTTTTCATATGATTAGTTGTAACAGTGCTTTCTATCAAGAGTGAAGGGTAAGATTTAACATTTTTAGACGATATTTCATCTACTATCGAAATTGCAATCTGTAAGTAGATGTTTGTCTTGCATCTTTCTTGAACAATATCTATGCATTTGCTGTTGGAATATCTAGGATCTTGAATAAAATGTGAACTGGCCATCATCACCGTCTTGCGCACACTGTATATATACGAACAATCTGATGGAATGTGTCTATCTCCGCCTATGCTTTTATAAAAAACGTCTTAGGCTTCTTTTTCCTAGATTTCTGTGTGCTGATGCTGTCACGTAAGGTGCTTAGGATTCGAAAACTTTTATTCTATTTTCAATAATAATCTGTGAGAATTTGACCAAATTTTTGTTTGTCCAAAGTTGTAAAATTCACTATGACAAAACAGCCTCGATTTTTTGAGTGTTTTTGCGTCAAGTGTAAGATCTTTCTAATTACTTCTCATTATACCTATGAAGCTTATTTTGTTCATGTTCAGCTTTTCTGCTAGTGCCACAGAAGGAAAAGTTATCAAAAGCAGTTCATGTTCAAGCCTCTCCTCCCCTCACTAAGTTCCGACTGCTGCTTTTCCTACTTCTTGGATACTACTGGACACTTCTTCTTGTTCTTCTACTTATTCACTAGAATCTATACCAGAATTCTTGATTTCATCACCCATGACATTTGCTTCCTCAGATATGTCTCCATATGCTGTCACTGCCACCTTCACTGTTTTCTTTAGTAAAATTTTAAAGTTCAAGATGTATTTATTATACCTTCAGTCCTTTATCTGTACTCATTACACAAAGTTTCACACACACACACACACGCACACTCACGGCTTACAATTACGTTCTGCCCACGGAAAGTTCTCTGTAACACCTACAGTGGATTCTAAAAGAACAGAATGTATCCGGCGATTTCTACCGGATCGTTATCATCACCATGCATTGAATTTCAAGAAGGCAACAACAGTCTTATCAATTTGAAAACTAGAGATATATCACTTCCAATAGGAAATGGAAGTAAGATAAAAAATGAAATATCAAGACTTGGAAGTGTATACTGTGTCAATATGACACATGGCGGTCCTTCTAGGTATATCTAAGATTTTTTCCAATTCTATGAAAATCACAGGATTGAGCTTTACAACGCATGAAGTTCATGCTCTAAAGAAAGCACTTACAAAGAACCAATTTTCTAACTTTTAAAACTCAAGCATCGTAGTATGTGTCACAAATGTGTCATTTTGACACACTCGGTCCTTCTAGTGTTAAAAAAAATTTGAGCAATTTTGAGAAAATTTTGAAAATGTCTGGGGGCTTCATACAAAGTGTCGTGGTCGCCCGCGCGCGCCTTTGAAAGGGCCTCCACAGGAACGTGGCAGCGAGGCGGAGAGGCGCCCGCATGGTTCCTTTGCCGCCCGGGAGAGAGCGCGCGCCTTAGAGCCGCAGGAGCCGTCACGCTCCAGTCAGCGCAGCAGAACTCGCACCCACCCTTACGGGCGGGTTGGCCGGCGATCCTTCACCCCCGAGGGGGTATAAATCACCCCCCGTCGGGAGAGGCCGGCAGTTCGAGTCATCCCGGCGAGTTGCGAGGTATCGGCTACTGTATTGTGATTTCGAAGACGGCTACGCTACACGACACGGATTCTTCTTCTGGACCTCGTTGGACTGCGGCAACAATCCCGGCACATCTCCTCGACTTCGCATCGACCATCGCTGTTTCTGGTACATCTCCTGGACTTTGGACATTTTGGACACGACACGGACTATTATACTCGTATTCTGGAACTGTGCCTGCACAGAAGCGTCTCTTTTCTAATAAACCAATTTTACCTAAGTTTTCTTGTTAATTTTGGTCACAACACAAAGTACACCCAAAAATTAATGAATATTTTCAAAATCTCAGATCTTCAACTGAGGCCAAATGGACAGGGGTGTCTTTAATTCGGAAAAATCCTACGTATGGTTTAGGTGCTGGTGTGGTTAATGCAGCGGTGAAACGGACAGACGGACGGACGGACGTTTTGCCATCAATTGTTTTTTTCGGTATCGAGGACCTACAAAACAGAGATTTAGCTACACTAAGATGTTAGAGGATCTTTTTCTTAAATTAGAAACTGTATTTATACACTTTTTTGTTATCAGGACCCATCAATAAACTTTTTCTGCAGAAAAAGAGAAAGGCTTTTTCTGCGCCGTTTTCTCGCGCAACATTACATACCTTTCCATATACTACGTATATTACTCTGTATATACGTATGTATACGGGAAAGTAAAACCTGAGAATATTTGAACACTAAGTTGAATAAAATTTAAAATTATAGAAAGAATAGTGCAAGTCACTCAACAACTGCCAACGATCGCAGTCCAATCGCATGATTTAAATATTGACGGTATCTGCAAGTATGTCTGGAAGTATGAACGCCCAGTTGCAAACACATATTGTAAATAATACACCGTTTTAAATTAAACTCAAGGTGTCAATTCAATATGTAAACATCGTTTGAGCAACATTCGCATGTACCGAAGTGAAGTCTAAGCCTTCTAAATTGTTTATAATGGTAACAAATGGTAATTAGTACTCAAAGGTGAAAATATTAGTTTGACTATTTTTTGGCTCGGAATTGCTTTTCTTGAGGTAAGGACGCAGGAAATAATCTAATACTTTTTAGTATACAAATAATTTTTCAATTTTTGCACCCCAACAAGCTGGCACACTGACTCTCCAAAACCCTCTCCATTCCTCATAAGAAATCAAGGAAAGTTAAATAAAAGAGTAGGGTTGTACCAATCCGGTATTTTCGCACATATTTTCGCAAATCTCTTATCTTCAATTTTGTAGTTGGAGAAAGACGCCGAAAAAATCAAATTTTCACAATTTTCGAAAATTCAGAGTTATCCGTGAAAATCGGACGTATGCCATGTTAATAAGTGTATTTTACTCTATTCATACAAGAAATTTAAAGAAAAACTTTGGAGCCGTTTTTGAGAAAATTTTGAAAATCGCCTGGGGGCTTTATATAAAGTACCCCCAAATTTTGAAGAATCTTTTTCAAAATCTCAAAGCTTCCACTATAATTAGATCGACCGGGAATATCCATTTTGGAAGAAATCGTAAGTATGGTTTAGGCGCAAGCAGTGTTCACAGACGGACAGACAGACAGACGGACGTTTTCCTTTCAATTGGTTTTTCGGTATCAAGGACCAACAAAAGAGGGTTTCTGGCTACACAAGTGTTAGGGGATTTTTTTTCTTAATTTAGCAACTGGTTTTATCCACTTTTTTCTTTTCACGGCTCGGCAATTAATTTTTTCTGCCGAAAATTGGCCATTTTTTTCGGGCAGCATTACATAACTTTCCCTATACTACGTATATCACTCCGTTTATACTTACGTATACGGGAAAGTAAAAATAATGCGCCAAACAGTTTCTACAAATCAATTTCTTGAACGTGAGAAACATCTCAAAACTGCAAAAAAATTATTAATAGTATCTCGATAATATTTTTTTTTTGTTTGAAGGCTTGGCAACTAAGGTCTCTAGTCTTTTTACTGTTTATTATAAAAGTCACATACACAAGTACAATCTACACTTACAATTCAAATTTTATGAAACAAATTTGCCTCTCAGGAATTTCAACGTCCTGCCAGTCGCCGTTGTGTCCATTCCTAGGTCCTCCTTCAGATCCCCCTTCATTCCACATCTGTCTCCGATTGTTGCGAGATTCACACAGTCCGTTAGTAGATGCTTCACTGTTAAAACTCCACCGCAGTCGCAGACAGGTGGTTCCTCATTGTGCAGCATGAATGAAGATGTTATCTTTGTGTGGCGTATTCTTAGCCTGGTTAAGCCCACTTGTTCTCGTCGAGTGTTAGCTGACGTGTACTGCCCATTTTTCACACTTTGCTTGATCAGGTTTAATTTCGTTTCAAGGCTATTCCATGTGGTTTGCCATGCTCTGAAGATACACTTTAAAGCAGCATTTCTTGCATCTTGAGGTCGTACTTCCGTATCAATTTCTAATTGTTTATTTGCGGCATTTCTTGCTGCAGAAGTGGCTTCTTCGTTGCCTGAGATACCTATGCGCCCAGGGCACCAGATAAATGTAACTGATGCTTCTCGCTGTCTTAATTTGTGACATGATAGAAGTATCATTTGCAGCATTGGGTCCACAGGTAGGCGTCTATCTGTGGTGTTAAGAAAGCTGAGCGAATCTGTGCAGATGACAAATCTTCTTGGATTGAGAGTTTCACTATATCGCAAAGCTTGCAATACTGCAAACAATTCAGCGGTGTACACACACGCTTCTAGGGGAAGTGTCCATGTTTTTGATGTGCCTTCAGTTACAAATGCACTTCCAACTCCATTTTTGGTTCTTGATCCTTCGGTGTAGATATTTGTGATTTGCGATGTATTCTTCGAGAACTGATTTAAATCCGATTTTTAGTTCTGCGGGGAGGCATTCTTTTTTCTTTACACTGGTTGTGTTGAGTCAAACATCTGGCAGTGACAGCATTTTTACTTCCTCGCCTTACGAATACTTCGTATTATGTAATCGTGCGGCGGAAAACGGGTAATTTTCGCCAGAAAATCTCTTATAGCAGGGGGTCTGGTAACGAAAAAGTGAATAAAACCTGTTGCTAAGTTTAGAAAAAAAATCCTCTATCTCGTGGTGTAGTCAAAATCCATGATTTGTTGCTTCTTCATACTTCAAAATCGATTGACGGCAAAACGTCCGTCTGTCCGTCTGTGAACAAACGCTAGCGCCTACACCGTTTGGCCGATTTTATGCAAATTGATATTCCCCGATTGTTTTTACTCGTCTCAAAGCCTCTGGAATTTGAAACCGATATTTTAGTATTTATTTTAGTATTTGAGGGTACTTTATATGAAGCCCATTTTGAGATTTTCAAAGTTAAAAGAAAACGGCTCCCAATTTTTTGATTATATTTTGTTGTTGAATAGAGTGAAGAACGTTGAAGGAAATGACGTATGTATCATTTTCGTTGATAGGCCCAATTTTTCGAAAATTGCAAAAAACTTTTTAAAAACTGCAAAATTGAAGATTAGGTTTTTGCTTCAGACAAAGTCGGTTGTACAAAATTAGCGCTTCAAATAAGGTCATTACCATTTTTGGTAAAACGAGTAGTTTTTGCGTTAATTGCGATTCAAATTTACAGAAAAAAATTTCTCAAAAATCGCTCCAAATTTTTTCTTTAAATTTTCTGCACGTGTGTAATAAGGGACGGTAAATGTATAAATAAAGTAGTGGTGCTATAGAATGTCACATACTTTCTTGCAGTATTATTTTTCAAATGCCGATCAGCGGATAAATAATTTGGAGTAAGTCGTTCACCGCTGCCTTTCTTGGTGATGTTTAAAAGACATGTTTTTCGCATGTTGACAATTACCGGCTTCCTAATGATAGAACTGATACAATTACGTTTTGACTAAAATATAAGCAGTGGCTCTGCAAGTCAGTCCCGTGGCGCGGCTGGTTAAAGCACCTTCGGGTTGAGATCATCAATAAGGAATATGCCGAGTTTGATCCCCAGATGTGGATTTTAATTTGATGAATGTGATGTTGCTGGAAGAAACATTGAAGAGTGTAGATACTTTATTGAAAATCATTTGAAGTACTTCTACTCACGAATAGAATCAATGCAGATAAATAGACAGGACTTGTCTGTTTTTTCTCTAACTGCATCTTTTAAACAATTTTTCAACTCTGTTATTCGATTTCTGAAGCGTATGTCATGTCAAATCAACCGTTGTCTAGTATATACCAGTATGAACCAATTTAAGTAAAATTGTGCGTATTTTAACGTTAAATTGTAATACAATATAACCAGAAGGCATGCGATGAACATACATATCCCTAACGGTTCCAAAAATGATTATTACTTTCTCGCCTTACGAATACTTCGTAAGAAGAGTAAGTTATGTAATCGTGGGGCGGGAAACGGGGAATTTTCGCCAGAAAATCTCTTATAGCAGGGGTCTGGTAACGAAAAAGTGAATAAAACCTGTTGCTAAGTGTAGAAAAAAAATCCTCTATCTCGTGATGTAGTCAAAATCCATGATTTGTTTCTTCATACTGCAAAATCGATTGACGGCAAAACGTCCGTCTGTCCGTCTTTGGTCAACGCTAGCGCCTAAACCGTTCGGTCGATTTTCTTCAAAATTGATATTCCCCGATCGTTTTTACTCGTCTCAAGGCCTCTAGAATTTGAAACTGATATTTTAGTATTTGAGGGTACTTTACATGAAGCCCATTTTGAGAATTTCTAAGTTAAAAGAAAATGGCACCAAATTTTTTGATTGTTGTTGAATAGTGCGAAGAACTTTGAAGGGAATGACGTAGGTTTCATTTTCGTTGATAGGCCCAATTTTTCAAAAATTGTAAAAAACTGCAAAATTGAAGATAGAGGTTTTTGCCTCAGACAAAATCGGTTGTACAAAATTAGCACTTCAAATAAGGTCATGAACCCCTTTTTAGAAAAACGAGTAGTTTTTGCGTAAGTTGTGATTCAATTGTACAAAAATGCCACATACTTTCTCGCAGTAGTTATTTTTTAAATGCCCATCAGCGGATAAATAATTTGGAGTAAGCCGTTCACCGCTGCCTTTCTTGGTGATGTTTGAAAGACATGTTTTTCGCATGTTGACAATTACTGGCTTCCTAATGATATATCTGATACAATTACGTTTTGAGTAAAATATAAGTAGCTGTTCCGCATGTGGGTTCCGTGGCGCGGTTCGTTAATGCACCTTCAGGTTGGGATCTTTAATAAGGAAGGTGCCGAGTTCGATCGCCGGAGGAGGATTTTAATTTGATGAATGTGATGTTGCAGGAAAAAACATTGAAAAGTGTAGATACTTTATTTAAAATCATTTGAAGTACTTCTACTCACGAATAGAATCAATGCAGATAAATTGACAGGACTTGTCTGTGTTTTCCCTAACTGCATCTTTTAAACAATTTTTCAACTCTGTTATTCGATTTCTGAAGCGTATGACATGTCAAATGAACCTTTGTCTAGTATATATCTGTATGAACCAATTTAAGTAAAATATGAGTATTTTAACGTTCAAGTGTAATACATTATAACCAGAACGCATGCGATAAATTTACAATCCCTAACGGTTCCGAAATTATGATTACTTTCTAGCCTTACGAATACTTCGTAAAGCGGTTCACCGCTGCCTTTGTTGGTCATTTTTAAAAGACATGTTTTTCGCATGTTGAAAATTATCGGCTTCAAATGATAAAATCGATACAATTACGTTTTGACTGAAATAAGTAATTGCGATAAATGTACTGGAAATGTCTGTGTATATTTGTTCAAATTTTTAACTTTTAACAATTTTTTACTTCCCTTCTTATATTTGTAAAGCGTATGTACCATCGTATCAATTGTTTCTTAATTATGCATTTACCATTTTACAGATCGGTTCTATTCTTTCATGACTCTGTTCGAAACAGGCGGTGTTGGTGTTGCGTAGTGGTATAAGTGCCAGTTCGTTGACTTTGAGTTTCGGATGTCGGGTCTCGGTACGGAAAACGCTTGCTGGTATAATACACTTTTGCTGGTTGTTGAAGTAGTGGAATAGCAATAAGGACCGTATAGAAGCAGAGCGAAAAGTATGTGCGTTGGAAGCACCACTAGTTTATCTATATCTGAGTAGTAGTGTAATAGTGGCGATAATAATTATTTTCACTTAGATAAAAAATAAAGTTTTTTTTCGTTTCATATCTATTTCATTGACATTGGTTTATGCTGTTCTGAGTTTCAGTATATCAAATTATATATCTGTAGCAACATTAGACTTGAGCACTAAACATTTCGACTATGGAAACAACACTATAAATATATTTTTTTACCTGTAATTCATCAATTTTTACAGTATTGTCTACTTACTTCTTTATCACAACAATTGGAATAAATTATATTTCTATAGGTCCTCCAGAAAATCTTTGTTTCCAATTTTTTGTTTGACAAGTGTTGCATACGAAGCCTTAGAAGAAACTACTTTAAACTTAACTTTCCAATTAAGACACTTGTGTAAATCCTCTGTTGCGCGCTAGCAGACAGAGTGTGCCCTTGACTATTTTCCTCTCCCATTGTCAGTTAAGAAACTATATTGAATTTTGGCTTCGTGTATCTGCCGTGTCCTTTACGACGTATGATATGGCGTTGATAATTCGTTCCTGGATCGTTGCTCACCGCACGTGTAATTGTGTCGCAAATCCAAGTAATGTACAGGGAAGTTAAAATGTGAAGAATAACATTAAGCACGAAAGAGATCTGCGTGTTCTCAGGATCTAAGATCAATTAACTATTTATACAAAATGTGCGTCACTTTCAATATTCACAAATTATGCAGAGAAATAAGAAAGTATTTAAATATGCTAGATAAAAGTTTAAATATGTAGTATTAATTAAAAAAAGTCCAAATATGCATTATTCATTAATTTCTCAAAAAAACTACCAAAACATGAAAATAGGCACGGAAAAAGGAGGCATTTTTTAAACTAGATTTTCATGAAACATATATTTACAAAGTTTGAAATCTCTACGAAGCTTAAATAAAAACATGCATTTGCATGGAAATCCTGTCTCTAGTTATAACATGAAAAGTTGGAGATACAATTATAATTTTATTAACACAAATACTAGATCTGTATGTTAAGAGCTATTTAAATAGTAATTTGATGGTGTCTACAATACCGAATTATTCTTCTGAACCTGTATTGTATCTCTGTGATCATCTAAGATTGTTTTCATAACAAATTTTATGAATACTATACAGAAAAAAGTTTGTTTTTAATAGTTGCCAATTTATTCTTCCCCTGCTCAAATTATTTTGTATTTTGTATGTAGTGCTCCAATAGCGGAGAAAGTGATGTTATGGAGGTTATCTACATTGTATGTCCAAAAAATAGATCGAGTACCGTACACCTGAGCCAGCTGGGTCAATGATAAAGAATTATCCATTCTGGCCACAGAGCGCATTGTTGTCGATTTAACTCCTGTACCTTATTGTTGATGGTGCCACACGAGTTTCTCCTTCTGTTCTATATTTCTCCATGTCACAGGTTTGGGAGTAAATTCAAGGTGGCGTTGATTTCATTTGTTTAACTTTTCTCCGCAAGGAACGCTAGCTGTTTGAGCGTGCATCCCTAACTAGCAAAAAACCGGGCTGAGCCCCTTTACTTATAGGGAGGCAAAACGAATACCTAATAGATGGTTTCTACTAAATTCTGCCAGAAAATTGTATAATGTTATTAAAACTCGAACAATGTACTTTGAAAATAATAATCTTTAACACTGTGGTTTATGTAATACCAGCCAAATACCAGCTGTCGGAGGCGTTCTTATCAAATCCCTTGAAAGAAGAAAAATATCAATTGTATGTAAACCATGAGGTTTAAAATTATTTTTAACGTAATTGGTTCAAATTTTAATAAATACTATAATTTTATTTCTATTTTATTTTACAGCATATTGCTATTAGAATTTGATCTGCTCTGTTTTTCTATAGATATACTAATAATAGCTCAACGGGCAAATATATGAACTGTCAGAAATATTATATGAAACCAATTTTTTTTAAAATTTATAGTGTTGATAAAATACTACAAGACCATGAGGAAGGCAGAGCAGATCAATTTTGGTATATTCATAAGACGTTAACTCCGACACCATGTGACCGATCTCCATAACAGGTGGTACTTCTTCGTGTTTTTTGACTCAGAAGCTTTATGTGCTGTTAATTCTGTTGTAACTCTACTACACGACACAGCAGATCAAAACTGCGCTTCTTTGTAATTTAATTTCGCGAGAGACAGAAAAAGAGAGACAGAGAGAGACAGTGAGTCAGAGTGAGTCAGAGTGAGTCAGAGAGTCGGAGAGAGTCGAAGAGTGTCGGACAGAGTCGGAGAGAGGCTGAGAGAGACGGAGAACAATGGAGAGTTGCAGAGTGTGGCTGAGACAGACGCAGAGACACAGCGCCCAGAGTACAGACGGAGTACAGAGAGAGACGGACCGATAGAGAGACAAGAGATAGAAACACACACAAACAGACGAAGACACAGACAGAAGAAATAGAGATAGACAGACCGAGAGAGACATTCAGAGAGTTATAAAGAGACAAGAAACAGACAGACACAGTGAGAGAGAGAGAGAGGGAGAGGGAAACAGTGGGGCAAAGAGAGACAGAAAGAGATAGAGACAGAGAGACACAGACAAAAATACAGACATAGAATGACAGGCAGACAGAAACAGACGCAGGCAGAAACAGACGCAGACAGACACAGAAGCAGACAATCGCAGAGAGAGACACAGAGAGTCAGCGAAAGACAGAGAGAGAGACACACACACAGATAGACAAACTGAGAGGAAAAGAGAGGAAGAGATAGAGAGAGACAGTGAGCGAGGGAGAGACAAAGACAGAAAGGCAGACAAAGACACAGAGAGGAACAGAGATACGCAGATAGAAACAGATACACAGAGTCACGGAGAGACACGGACACGTTTTCTCTTTCACAATGATTGAATATGAAAAAACCCGAGCAACGTCGGGTATTTTGCTAGTACTTCGTATTGTTATTGAATCATAAACATTTGAAATAATAATTACCAGTTAAAAAGAAAATTATCGATTTTTCAAGTGAACCTTTTCCCTTCACTTCTATACCATCACTGGAACACTGTGCGCTTGCCGCCGCGTCGAGCTCTAGCCATTTCCCGGCGCATCGGCTTGGAGCAAGAGAGCAGATTTCGTGACGTCACAGAACATTTGGTTGGCAACTACTGCCCTAGGACCTGCCAGTGAGAGTTGCTGCAAAGATTTTTGCGAGCTTTTACAAGGCCTAGAAGACTGTAACATTTATTCTGGCCAGCCAGTATAATGAAACATTTCGCACATGCTCTAGAAGTTTGAGTTAAACACAGCACTACCTCCTCTACAGTTCCGACCCATAGTCAAGACACTAAGTCAGCGCTTGTGATTTGTTGTGATACATCACCTGGAGAGGTCGGGGATCATCCAAGCATAATAGGAGACTTTTCAGAGACGTTCTGAAGATATTCTGTATAGAATCCAAATTGAGCACTTGTGATTAAGCCAATGTCGCCCCTTTCTGGCATACCAAGCTGTCGTCGCCGATATAAACAGAAGCATCAGTATTGCAGACAACCTGTTGAAAACCATAAGTGAATATATAGTATACATGACATCTTATTTGTAAATTGAGCAATTTTCGAATATTTAATGAAAGTTTCCAAGTTCAATGAAAATCGTTCCTGCGCCATGGTTACAAACGTAATTCCAACTATCCTGGAAAAAATACTAGGCGCTACAACAGCACGTATTTTCTCTCAGAGTATGTTATTCAATAATTTAATACAATTTCTGTCCATATTAAAACATCTCACTCATCACTTTTAAAACTCATTACAAATTGTAGAAGATTAAGAGCAAAAACTGATTTTATGATAGCTAATCCACCAAAAAAATCCTACAATTAAATGCGTATTTTAGACTTAGAAAACAGAAGTTGAGAACACGACTTCGGCGGTGACAGTAACAGCTGTCACTACAGCCCGTGGTTGCATGCTTGACGCTGTTAAAAGCGACAATAGACGATGCGTTTGGCGTATGGTGAATATTTTCTTATAAATTCTACCAAAAACGTTTATTTCTATCAGTATTCAGAATTCAAATTGGGTATGAGTTACGGTAGCGATCCAAGAAGGGTAATTTTCGACATATTGTAGACGAACACAAAAGGCGAAAAGCAATGCTAAATATTATGGATTATTAGCATATTAGCATTTATTATATATGGTTAAACCTTGGAGAAAGACAAATGAATGTCTAGAAGGACGAAAACATGATTATCCAGAATATAAATAGAAGTAGAGCTCCGAAAATTTTTCGTCCAAATGAAGGGCGGAAATGGGATTTTAGTGTTAGTATAGTTTATTAATGCATAGTTTAGGATCTCAACGTTCTTTAGTGTAAAAAGGAGTGTGTGCATATATATATATATATATATATATATATATATATATATTGTGATGAAACTAATCACCCCAAATATTAGCTAAATCGATTTTTAGCCATCGGTTGTACGAGCTCCACCACCTGCCCGATCGCTCGCGCGCCGACGGTTTTTCTTATCGGTGGCTGGGAGGGGTGGAGAAGGGGTGTGCACCTCTTATCTGGAGGAGTGACGTGTGCAGTAGGGAGGAGAGAGTGTAGTGCGGGACGACGGAGCAGAAAGTGCTTGGACGCGGAAGTGTGGTAGCCACGAATGGCGAGGTTGGATTAAGTTATGAGGCGTGATAGTGCTAGCTACAATTGCCGTAGAGACATGTGCCACGGCTCGAGTGTGCCGGTGTCTCCGCGACGGCAAAAAGAGTGACTGAGGCGCTGACGCGTATACAAAGCGAGGGCCCAACCACCGTCTTGCCCGCTGCAACATTCTGCTGTTATGGGACGAGGTCAGATCTGAACTAAGTTTTTCAAGACATTTCTTTGGAGCACTGTGTTATCAAAAGCGGTATTTATTCACTCTAATAGGATACGAGATATTCTTTGTGATTTCGTTTTTACAGTTATTCAAGAAAAATTGTTTTGAATATTCTGTGTTATAAACAAAACTGCCTTTATTTACGTTAACAGAACACGAGATATTCTTTGGTGATTTCATTTCTACAGTTTTCTAAAAATAGTATTTTGATTATTATGTGCTATCAACAAACTATGTTAATTCACTTAATAGAATCGAAGATATTCTTCTTGTAATGTCATTTATTTAGTTTTAAAGAAACTTCTTTTGAATATTCTGTGTTTTCAAGAAAACATTATATCTGTTCATTTAATTGAATGGAGATTTTTTTGTGATTCTAGAGAATTTCGTGCACGAAATTATTTGCATGTATTTTGATGCAGAGTAAAATGAGGGACAGTTAACTGCAATTTTCGTAAACGGAAGTTACTACGACATTGAGTCATGCGAGAAGCAAGTGCCCTTCACTCCTCCCAACCGGGATTTCATTCTTTCCATTTGTTGAGCTTCAACTCGTTTTGTCACTGAAGATATTGCCGTGATTCTAAGTTGATCAAATCTTAAAATCAATTCGTGATAACTTTGCAGTTCATTCTCCCCTTTTGATAATTTTTTTGAATTGTGTTAATTCTTTTTTGTTTGTGTATTTTCTTTGTGTATCAATGTTATTGTCATTCTTCAAGTTTTTTTGAGGGTTTCGCTTCAACGCGTGTCCAATTACATGTTGTTCTGTGATCACGACTTTTTGTTTTTTTTATTTTGAAATCTTCTGATGAGCCACGATCCCACTAAAATCCTCCGAAACCGACAGCACGCTTGGATATAATATATATATATATATATATATATATATATATATATATATATCTTTGTGAGTGTGTGTGTGTGTGTGTGTGTGTGTGTGGGTGATGAACTAATTGCAAATCTTGGGCGATTTACACACCCCACTCTTATTGCCACTTGGAAGTAAACTGTGTATTTTCATCGTTTCTTAAAAACAATTATGTCGTCCATATTTATAAGCGTTTTCAATGAGAAATGAATAGTCTTTGTATGCTAGTACATCAAGCCTTGCTGGCGGATCTCACCTCATTTTTGAAGATTTTCAAATTCGTTGAATGAAAGAAGTGTGTCTGCCGTTACTTTAAGAAAGAACTACTCCTATAGCTCACTGTGGATTTCGAATTGACTGCTTTCACGTAAGTTACTTCACGTATTCGAAAATGCTGTTTACACTTATGGTGTAAGAGAACGAGCATTAAGCGATATCCATATAATGGAAAAGTTTGAGCGTGTCGGTTACATCACAATTGCTCTTAGTTTTTCCATTATGTTATTCTTTCAAGATTTTACCACGAAGGCCTCGATGAGGAATACCTAGATATGAACTGAGACACACTCAAAAGTTGAAAGTCGTGCATGTTTAAACAAAAAATCTTATGAACATTTTATCTTGGAAGAAATCCACTAGACCTATAACACAGATTTCGTGTTCCAAAGGAATCTCGAGTGAACTGCGCGTTTGACCAAACATCTGAAACCCTTTATCGACCCAAAAGTCTATTTGCTCTGGAGTGGATAACTACGGCAAGTTACTTAACTCATGATGTAGACCCAATACTAATCATGCCGTTGATTGTTATTGTTTACACGGTCTAAAACATTTTAGACCATTGTGTTTTTTATGACTGAAATCATATACAAGAAGAATGAAGATCCTGACGTTTGATGAATATTTTTTTCTGTCATGTTTTTTAAATGTCTCGATAAATGGAATAAATGGAAACAAATAAGTGTTGTTTCTTATTTTCTTCAAATATCGTTATTGAATAAATACACGACAAATTTATAATGATTGTGGTAACGATAACCTACAAATTCAATTGACTACATTACACGCCTAACGTTCCTTCAGGTGGAATGATCATTGAATCTCTTAGATTTAGAAACTCTTTTATTAAAACGATGATGTGATATGTATCTTTTGTCCATAGTGACTTTATAACACTGTTTCTACCCCTTTCATCAGTTCTTAATGGTAGTTCTAGAGTGGTAACTGGACGCGTGCAATTAAAATAGTGTTAACACTGCTCAACAAACAAAACTTTTCTTCAATATTTTTCGTTTCTGTCTATATTTCTAATATATAGGAAGTTAATTATATAGGATGTAAATTTTTTTGAAAACTTAAGTAGTTTAGGAAATTTTGAAAAATATTACAAAAAGCAGATTTTCTCAAAAACGGCTCCAAATTTTTTCTTTAAAGTTTTTGTAGGGATAGTACTAGATGTGTTCTATGAGATGACATTAACGTCATATTCCTCTATTCTTTTGTTTTTTCCACAAATTGCAAAAATGTAGTTTTTTTACTTGTCTCTCACGTCGTTAATATTTACATTAGCGGCGATTTATTCACATTATTATATTAATGAGTACATATGCTTTTAATAATGTCAAATAAAGTTTCTAGAAAATTGAACAGTTTTCTGTGAAAACTAGCTCAAAATTGCGCATTTTCGCAAACTCTATTTTCTAAAAAATGGTTTCAAATTCTTTGTTCAAACGTTTCGAACGGAGAGTGCTAATTGCACTCTTTAATATGGCGTAAAGGTAATTTTGAGTTTGTTTCAAAAATTGCAAAAATGTAATTTTTTTAAAGATTTCTCATACGATTAAAATGAACATTTCCAGCAATTTGTAAACATTATTCAATTTGTGAGTGTAAGCGCTTCAATTTACATCAATTGTTTCAAGTTTTTCGAAAACTCAAAAATTTTCTGTAAAATGTTTTCCTCTTCATGGAGAGGTTGGTAGCCCTTGTCGAATGTAAACACCGACAATCAGAATCGTCATATCATTTAATTAATAGCTGTGAGGCAAGTTAAAAATAGACCTTGTATTCACTGTTATTAGTGCACAGAAGTGATTCTTCCATAGCGTCAGAAAAGACAGCCTTTATAGAAACTAACCAAGACAAATTTCCACTTAATTTTCAACAACTCACATCATTTATAGAAAACTCTTATGGTGCCCCAGATCCAATAATAATTGCTAAAGATCATACTAAAGACATTGTTGGTTTAATTTTAATGATGAAAGAAATATATCCATACCTCACTGCAAGATCAATAAAAAGCAAATTCACTAGAATAACCAAAAAGCTTAAAAGAGCTATACAACAAGTTGGAAATAGTGACACAGATACCAGCATGGATAACGTAATCATTGACACTCATTAAATTATTACAATGTAAATGATTTTTTATTCAGGACTTGAAAGTATACAACATTTGAAGAAATTAAAGGAGGATGCTCATTTACAAGAAGACACAGAACACATTTCATCTGATTAATTTTTAAACAACTTATTACAAGCATGTTGGTACTTCAATGGAATGTAAATCGATTTCATACTAGATATGAAAGAACACAATTATTATGCCAGCAATATCTGCCAGAGGTGATATGTATACAGGAAACTAATTTCAAACTCAACAATAAAGGAAAAATGAAAGTTTTCAAATGTTTCAATAAAAATAGAATAGATTGTCATCATGCGATTGGTGGAGTGGCTACATTTGTCAAAGAAAACTTCTCTGCTACCGAATTACACATCAGCTCTGATTTGGAGATAGTTGCTATTCAAATCGCATTCCCAATTAACATTTTCATCTGTAATATTTATATTCCTAACAGTTATGCTATTTTAAATCCATAGAGATACGTAATATTATGAAACAACTCCCTAAACCGTTTTTATTGTTGGGTGACGTTAACTCACGTAACAAATTATGGGGATCCTATTTTAATTACCCAGGATGAAGATAGAAACAGTTATTGAGGATACTAACATGATCTTGTTAAATAATGGTCAACCCTGCCCATGTAAATATAAGTAGTGGTAACTTTAGTACTATTAACCTCACTCTCAGCTCCACTAATCTGGCTCACAAATGCAGCTGGTGGGTGGAAGAGACTCCTCATGATAGTGACCACTTTCCAGTATTCACCAAAGTTGATTTTTCAAATGATGTGGATAGTAACACATACGGGATCCAAAAATGGAAATTCAGCCAAGCTAATTGGAAGAAATATAGTGATATAATCAATACATCCCTTCATGATTTTGACTTCAATCATCCCATGAATGAGAATGTAGATGCCATAGTTACCAACTTCTCAGATATAATTAAACAAGCAGCAAATCAATCAATTTGAATGTACACACCATCCCAAAAACATAAGTCAGTACCATGGTGGAATGACGATTGTAAATAAGCCATTAAGAAATCCAAGTATGCATTTAACAGATACAAGAAACAAAAAAATGATACAAACAAAATGGAATATAAAAGAACAAGAGCACTGGCCAGATGAGTTATCAAAGAAAGTAAGGCAAACTCTTGGAAGAAATTTGTGTCATCCATCAGTTCACTCAACTGTGTTAAAGAGTCATGGAGAAAAATTAACTCAATCCAGAATAATAAAATATACAACCGAATTAACTTTATAGAAGCTGACAATACAATTTTATCACAACCTGGAGAAATTGCCAATAGCATAGCTAACTCATTTGCTAGAAACTTCAGTAACCTGAATTTCTCTGAGGCTTTTCAGGTATATAAAAATGCCGAAGAAAATAAAAAATTTACTGGATGAATATGAAGATAAATGTACACCAAACCACATCAATGACCTTATATCCATGAATGAACTCCAAGATATTCTAAGCTCTACTACCAACTCATCTCCCGGTCCAGATAATATCCCAAACATTCTTATCAAAAACCTTCCCACCCTTGGCAAAGAAATATTACTTAAGATATACAACTTCATATGGGAAAGAAATGGTGTTTCCTAAGATCTGGAAAGTAGCTATTGTTGTCTCCGTCCTGAAACCTGGGAAAGAAGCACATAAAGCCGATAGTTATAGGCATATTTCACTTACATGGCAATATGTGCAAGATATTAGAGAAGATATTCAATATAAGACTTAGATGGTTCCTGGACAATAATAAGATCATAAGTGATAATCAGTTTGTTTTAGACCTGGACTATCTACTACGTCACATTTATTAAGTGTTGACACCTACATTCAAGAAGTGTTCATGAACAAACAACATGTAATTGCAGTTAATCTGGATATTGAAAAATCATACGATATGGTTTGGATCAGACGAATTCTGAACACAATACAATCGATAGGGGTTAAAGGAAATATATTTGATTTCATTAAAAACATCACCCATGAACGTAAAAATTCAAGTTACCAGTCCTCACACGAAAACTGTTATCCACACGAAGTCTGCTGATGTTCACCAAATCTGCAAGACGAATCAAAAGTCGGAAATGGTTTATTAATATACAGGAACTGTGCTATCTTCTTAACAGACGAAAAAGGCTGTTAATTTTTTTGTCTCCTCCCCAGCAAGCTGATCCAATTATGACGAATGGAAACCTCATCCCGACTTTTCTCTCGACTCTCTCAAGTCAGGAAAAAATGTTCACAATATTGTCCACTCCATCAAAGTTACTTGGAGTTACATAATCAGGATCATAAAAAGTAATGGAATATGATTTGGAAAGAGTGCAAAATAAACTGTATACATAAAAAGGTTCAATGATTCCCATAAACTAAGAACCAACAAAAAACTCAGTTCAAAGATCAAGTGACACTCTCTCGAATCAGAGCTGAACATACCAAGCTAACTCATTCGCATCCGTTAAATTCCACAGCTCCCTTAAAATGTGAATCATGCAACGAACAACTGTCAATTGTCCATATCCTTCAGACATGTACAAAATATATTAGTGAACGCCATTCAATTCTACAGACTGATAATCTTGAAAATATTTTATACTCCAGTGACTTTCAAGAAAAAATATTAACATTGTGTAAATTATTAAAAGTGTATGACGATTTATAAGTATGTCATTTGTAAATTAGTGTTTCACTCTTGTTTTAAATTGTATTTTCACTACGTTATCCAATCCTGTATATAATATATTATAACATGTATATCTGCAGTCGCTAATAACCTTGTCGTTGATGCGACTTTAAATAAAATAAATTTTAAAAAAATTAAAAAAGAGCTACGTATTTTGCATTTACAATGGCGCTAAACGCCATTGTTTTGAAAACGGCTCCAAATGTTTGAACGAAAATTGGCATTTAGGGCAAGGTTTAACCGTTTTTTAATATTCTTAAAATAATACTTTTGTTCTACTATTGAGAAATCGAAAACTAATAAAATGTCAAAAAAAATGTAGTTTGGACGGCGATAGATGCCAGCTGTCAAGAGTATTGGCAAGTCCGAATAGCTAGCCGATACCAAACGGAAACCGAAAACCTAATAAGAAAATCTGTGCCATTCGGTAGCACCACTAGTTCGTTGTCAGGGTCCGGCAATGAAATTTTTTCTGCCGAAATCCGCCGTTTTGTTTCGCAACATTACATAACTTTCCTTTCACTACATATTGTGACGTAACTCACGTACACTATGTTTATCAAATAAAAAATGAATGTTGAACCTGAGAGGCACAGGAGTCTTGGCAGGGAGAAACTTGGAAACGGTTACGTGCGAATGAGTCCTACTCTGACACACAAAAAGTCTGGTAAAAATAAAATTTATTCTTTGAAAGAATAATGAAATCAAGAACAGTAACAAAAATAATGAATATTACCTCTCAATTTTGCGAACTACTCTCGTGTACGTAGCGTACTATTTCGTACGCTTTTCATATACTAAATCACACCCTTTTTTAAATTCAAAATGGGATCCCATGTGAACTTGAATATCTTTGTAAGCTTCATTTAATTTAACCTTTCAATGTGCACTTCAAACTTTACAACTCTTATGCAAATACGAAAAACAAAGACAATCAATCACATCCCCTTTTAAAACACACACGTTATTCATCCAAAAACAATACAAATCTTCAATGAAACTATTTACAATGATTCTAAACATTTCACGAACTTTCTTGTGCAGTTCATAGTTCGTCTATCTACTTAATACCATTTCAATTGAATTTTGTCTTACTTCTTGGAAATTAATGATTACAGCTCACAATGCTGTTTAAATAAGAATGCTTGTCCCTTGCCTAACTCCTCAGCAATGCAAACATGCAATTTTTCTGTTTCCGCTACGTCGACGCTTCTCTTACACGGCCCCAAATCGAGTTTGAGGTAATCGTTTGAGGAAATCGGAGGCGCGTCGGAGACCACTGCCTCGACCGCCGCGCCGCGCCGCCCGGTCGTCGCGCTGTGTGCTGCCTTCTAGTACCGGTTGTCGCTGCGACGTCACCCAGGGTCCTCTTCCGGCCTTCTTGTAGTCGTCTCTTAGCCGCCTTATTCTTCTCGTCCAGTTTTCTATTCTTCACGTTCCCCCGATTCTTCCTAGTGATATTAATGCACGATTCTGGCTTTCGCGCTTCTTTAAAACAGTTCGCCTCAATGCCTCTTGCCACCACTAGCGGATTAGCAAGTTCACGTATTGTTATAGTTTCTCATTTAATGTTCTACGCGATTATTCGTTAATCAACTCTACGTGCTTTCTCGTTCACGAAACTCCCGAAGACACTGGATAACTGTGGCCTAAGCTGCTAGTAGCCCGCACAAACTAATAACTGGATACTTTTATATCGAAAGAGAAAACTTATGCTCTGCATGAATTGTACTAATACGGCTGCTCTCGCCTATGACTGTGTTAAGCGAACACATCTGCGCCCTTCGAACACTGGATTAACGAGAAGGAAGGGCCAGGGCCAGACCTCTGCTCCCTGCCCGTCGAGATAACTCCCCTCTTCACTTCTCCTCCTTTCTGTCTTTAAATGTGTCAACCCCGTTGTTGCCCCCCTCAAAAGGCACCTGAGGGCGCAGGGCTTCCTCGCCGCATGCACGGCACCTCCTGTGCGAAAATTTTAAATACCTCTGGGTTGCTCATTGCACTTGCCTTTATGCACCTCCCACGCTCACATGTCATACTTATCACAATATATTACTCAGTATATACGTAGAAATATGTATACATAAAAGTAAAACATTGCTAGCATTCAGGAAATATCAGAATTGAATGAAAAATGGCATTTCGCGCCGCGCTATCAGCAACTGAGTTCCTGTGAATTACATTTCATTGTTGGGTCATGATTTAGATGTATGAAAAGCAGTTATAATTGTCAAATTTGTGTTGATGTTTGCTTGAAAATATTTAGTTTTTTCACCAAATGTTTTACGATTTGAAATGAGTTTTACAAAAACCATATAACTCAGATGTGTTAATTCGGAGACAAATTGTGGTACAAAGAGTATTATATAACAATTACTAAAGGCGATAAAGTACGTGCTGTTTTAGCACTACACTAGTTTTATTATTATTTACGAATGAGACAAAGAAAGCCACGTATTTTATCCCCTCCAAAAAAGTCGATGGGAACATCGTGCATTCCATGTGGGACGTCTTCGCGTATCTCAAACCAAAATAAATATCTGGACCTAGTGGGTTCATTATTTAATTACAAAAGAAAGAAAAATAATAGAAGTAGAGTTGGAAATTGATTATGTTAACGCCTAATAATTCAAAGTAATAAGCATAGAATTAATCTAAAAGTTACGGCATCTCCCAAGCGAGGTGAAAATAAATATATAAATTATTATTAAATAATGCATAAGAAAATGGTTTCAGTGACTCCCATACGTGAGACCGAGAAGTATGAAGTATTATTACATAAAGACAAGAAATGAATCCACAAGCAAAAGTGGTTTCACATGCAAAAAGTTTTTCAATTTCAGATTCAATATTTTTCCATGAAACGGAAATGTTTTACATTTAGAAAGTATATTCATTCACAAAATAGGTAGATGTATTTGCATCGGCTTCTCAGCTTTACTGTGGGTCGCTTGAAATCATGCGCAATTTCAGCCGCTCCCACACAAACACAATTGCTGCTAGGCACAAGCCCCCTCCATGTAGAAGGAAAGGTCCTGTCAATTGTTGCAACGTCAGCTTCGTAGGATCAACTTCTCTCCAAACTGTGGAATCGCGCTGTCCATCGATATCCAAACTGAAGTGAAGCTTATCATCCCAATGGTCAAACAATCCTGACTGCAACAAGCGAAGGATCACTTTGTTGATAACCTGAAGTATCAAGTGATTGCGACGAACCGTATAAGCTCCATAACTGAAAGAGCGAATGGGCTCTTTGACCTTATGCAGCGTTATTCGTCCGTTATTAGTATATTTTCGGTAGCGAGATATGACAGTGTAGATACCGTCGTCCATACAAGTTGCAGCTTTCCCCGTTTTAATTATGTCTCTTATACTTGAATCCCTATCGCTTATATCAAAAATTCGTATGATGTTATTTAGAAGCTTCCCTAAGCTGCCCTGATGACCATGAAGAATATCGTAATAATAGGGATCGGTTACATACAGTCGATCAGTCACAGCCACGACATCTTCGATGGTGTCCAGATCCTTAAAATGTCGAGGGACTGTAAGAAAACTGAACAAAAGACCCGTGTAGGAGTTTCCAACAATGATGTGTAACAGGATCACACACATGGCTACCATTCTCTGCGACGACGAAAACAATGTGCTCCTTAAGATACTTCCCGTTAGAGCCATTTCCGTAATATCAAAGACAGCGTAAACTTTGCTTGAGATACTGCAACGCCTTCGCACCAGCGTCCACGCAACCACCAAGAGCACCAACGTGGCCACCAACGAACTCCAAGTGGTCCAATGGAAGGGCAGGACGAGCACCAGGCCAAAAGGAATGAGTTTGGCGCGGCGCACCACTAGGTAATCGTCGTACTGCGGACAGAGATGAATGGAAAATCTTAAATATACCTGCTTTGCAAAAATTACTAGAGGATGGCAAATTTATGTTATCAGGTAAATGTTTAGAAGAAAGTACTTGCAAAACAAAATGCGACACAATATCTGATAGTATAAAGTTTAAAATGCCGGTATTTTTATTACCTGTTCTGCTACAACAGAGTATTGCGCAAGCATCAGATCCTCAAGATTCCAGACGATTGAAAGTTTATTAACAGGCAAGATCAGCTCCAAACTGCCTTCCATCAATGCCTTCTCTGTTTTGGAGTGAAGGGAACATGGTTTCCACACCATTCCTAATTCTTGTAGCAGTTTGGCAAACTCTACGTCACGCCCTCCAAAATGTGTAATTCCTTTTTTGTCGACCCACATATTTTGTTCCCGAACAATATATTCAAATCGGAATCCCTTTAAGTTTCCAACGTCGGTGTTAAGTTGTAGTTGTTTCGTACGCCCATCAAGGTGCCTTGCACAGAAATCTGTCAGCGTGTGTCTTGTAACGGACCACTCTTTTGCAACCTGTTTGTTGTTGCTGGAAATCAATACACTGGGTTCCTGATTGTTGACAGACAGATCACTCGTGTTGTACCAAATCGTCGAAAGAATACTGTGTGGATAACCTGCACTATCTTCTCGTTTAAGTCATGTTCCAACGGCATAATTATAAAAATGCCGAGAGCGTTAATTGATTTAAACCGCGTAAAATCGTGTATTAACTGGAAGGGATCCAAATGTTTGGGAATCACGGGCACAACGTGAACGTATCCAGTTGATGTGTGGTTCAGAGCCAACATCACTGGAATGTTGGCCGCATGAGCTGAGGCTGCAATGCTGGCAGGTTTAGGCAAGTCCACAAATCGAATCATCAGTACCTGTTGATATTGAAAGAAGAAGAAACTTGTTTAAAGAACGACTTTTTGAGCTCCTTTACAAATTTCTGGAGTGCGCATGAGCAAAATATAATGTGAACAATGTGATGGCGATAGTGACCGGTATTTTGGCATGGTTGACATTTCTTGGGTACGTAATTTGTATACATCGCAATGCAAAACTAGTGATGCTACAACAACACATACTTCTCCAGTTTTGGTCGGGGCATATTATTTGTCAAAGTTATCTACTGTCACAGGAAATAATTAATAATTCTAAAAACTTTATAGAAAACCATATGAAGCCATTTGAATCACAAATATTGATAATTACGATAAATGAACTGGATGTGTTTGCATATATTTTTCGAGTTTTAACTTTCAACAATATTTCATGTCTCTTGTTGGATTTGTAAATCGTCTTTTACCATCGTATCAATTGTTTTTTTATCATGCATTTACCATTTTATAGCTCGGTTTGATTCTTTTTATGGCTCTATTCGACCCATTACCGTGCTAGTTTGGTGTAGTGTTATAAGTGCCGGTTCGTTAACTGTGAGGATCGGATTTCGAGTCTCGGAACGGAAAAGGTTTGCTGGTAGAAAACACTTTTGCTGGTTTATGAAGTAGTGGAGTATCATTTAGGAACGTATAGGAGCAGTGCGAGAAAGTATGTGCGTTGGAAGCACCACTAGTTTGTTTTTACTATACTGCGATTTTTCTAACTCTGCCTCTCAAGATCTATCTTTACGATGGAATATGTCACGGTACCTCGAGTCTTTCTCAGTCATGCCGCTAGATATCGCGACCGTATCAAGCAGTGCTTGCGACCATGCGACATCTAGCGGCAGGACTGAGAAAGACGCGAAATGCCGTGTGATCGGCAAAGGGGCTTGAGAGGCAGAGTTAGAAAAATCGCACTATATAATCCGGCCCTCCGACGGCCTGAGGGACAGTGAGCTGGCACCCCGTTTAAAGAGGTTGAAGACCCTTGGTCTGTGCATACAAACAGACATCCCGATTTTCCTGGGTCAATCTTAACCATCTTCGAAACATGCCTTACAGACCATAAACCTGACGTGTTTACAAAGTTACAGCTCAAAACAACTTTAAAGATGGAATTTACGATTAAAAATTCGACATCGTATTGAGTTAATTCCAAAAACATAAAGAAAGGGAGATAAAGTAAATAAAGGGAGATAAAGTAAAAGTTCATCACCGTTTTCCTCGCTAAATGAAAAAAAAGTACTATAGTATTTTGATAAGAAACGCTCGCTCTGCTTCTGCGTAGCTGTTTCTGCGTAGCTGTTTCTGCGTAGCAGTTTCTGACGATTTCTCTTCTTCTACGACGTTCAGAACATATTGCTTGTAGTGAATCGAAGCTCTGAGGATAATCTGCATAATGCGCTAAGAAAAATCTTTTCACACATTCAAACGAAAACAAATGCAAATTTGTAAATTGACGGAATTGAGATTCACATCTGATTCTGACCTGAAGGTCAGAATAAAAAAATAAAATTTAAATAATTAGATCTTGAAAAAAGATCGTGTACAATTTTTTGAAAAGAAAGGAATAAATTTTGTGTAATTTCTGCTTGAAGTTATTGCAATTAATAAAAATGTTCTAAAAACGATTCAATTTTTTTTTCAATACCAGAGATATACGTTGTTTTAGATGTGATTCATTACCTGCAAAGGTCTAGGATCATCCAAGCATAACAGAAGACTTTTCAGTGACGTTATGGCGACGTTGGTTTCATCAGCTCTCATCATATCATGAATAATCAGCTGACGCCCCATTCTTGGACCGGAACGCCAAGCAGTCGATTCCAATGGCAATATCAAGAAAAGGATCAATATGTGTCGCAACCTGTGGGAAAACTGCTACTATTTTAGACATAACAATGGACTTTCCCGTATTCCACATACGTAGTATAAAGAAAGTATTGTAATGCTAGAGCAAAAGCGTTTTTCGACAGAAAAATCCGTTTTATAATATTGGCAGCAAATGACTCTTGTTCTCTCAACATTTATTGTTATTCTTACTTCCTTTGATTAATTGTCTTGCTTTGTCTATAATATTAACCCTAGAACTACACACTAGGGACTACTTCACCCTGACATCAGTTCAAATTCCCACCGAGAAGAAATTTCTGAAGGAAAACTTTACGCAAAATTTGAATTACACCGTTAGCTTGCCCACATACTACTTACAGTCTCATTTGGTGCCAATACTTTTCCGAAGATAGAAGCTAAATCATTGATGGCGTAACTAGGGTCTTCTGGAACTCAGTGTGCAGTTTCTGATTGTTCCGCGCATAAATAATCAAATACAATTAATATTATTTTTATAAAGCTTAACCAATGTGATAATGAAAATTCTTAACATTTTTGTCCTATCTGAATTATTGTATGATGATTTCAACAGGTACAATTTGTAATCATAGTGTTCAAATCTGAAAAAAGATTATATCTTAAAAATACGATAAATTTTACTTTTTAAATTCCAGTTTTGTGCTCATACTTCTTTTCATGCATTCTTAAATGAAAATAAAACATAACATCACACTATTGTACATATTTTTCTGACGTTTCACAGTACTGTACATCATTTTCTGAATCTTTTGCGATAATAAAAATTGTTGGGTCCATGAGACCTCAGCGTGCAGTTTATGTAACAAAAATAAGCGTGCGTTTGCGGGTTTAAAACATCAAAGAAGACAATATTCACTACCAACTTACCAAAAATAATGTAAATGAATTTGAGGATCAAATGAAGAAACCGAGTTTAACAGAGTCAGCAAACGCGCCTCTATTCAATACAAATTGTTTTGGGGATACACGGAAACAATGCTCTGATTCCAAGACAGTTCGGTTGTTGAATTCTGTCAGTGTAATTGCTACGCAATTGTTAGTAATAATGCTTCAGTGTTCCCCTCGCACTTGATCTTGAAGTTTGGGATCGACCGATGCTTCGGTTTACGAAGCGCCCCCTCCAGGTTTCTCCGCCAGCAGCCACGACCAGCACAAAGCACCCTGCTGGTCTTGCGAACGCCTCACCTCCTCCAGGCAGCGGCTTCATTCGGCCTAGCTAGAAAGCTGGTGTCGAAAATTCCCCGCCGCTGTCGGAACTCGAACCATATGACCTCTCGGTCAGACACTGTAGTTGTTTCCCTGACTCTCTCAATTCATTGATTGATTGGGGTTTCCGGGCGCGTCAACTATTAATGCAATTAGACCTGTAAGTGTAGTGCATGCTTCATACCGGGAGGTGGCGGGGATCTTCCCTAGCAGAATGACAGGATCCGATGCTGACCTACACGTCGATCTGCAGGTTTCCCTCAACCAGGTATCTCCCAACACTGGGCTACCGCTCCAGCCGAAACAAACTCTGAGCTCTCGACTGGTCTCTAGACATGTGCGGTAGTGAAGTCCATATAATTGTAAGTGCGAGTAAGAATGATGTGAGGATAGAACATGGAAAAGGAAAGGAAGATGGCGCGCGGTTCGTGGCCTGATTGTTAGGGTCGGGCATTTGCCTGATGTTGATCGGAGAAACGACCAACTAGCTTCTATGTAACTAGTGTCAAAAATCCTGCCACTCAGGAACCGAACCCAGGACCTCAGAAGAACTGCTGTCACATCAGTTGCTGTCCTGGGTATTTAAAACGGTTTAAATTCTACAACAAACATTGTGTGACGGAAATTCTTTGCTAACCTGGAAGAGTAGGTGTTTGTAATAGCATTCATGCGACAAAAAGCTATGAAATCAATACTAAGAACCCCCTATCTAATAAATATATTTGCGAGTTAAAGATGTATTATTTTATTTTTCTTCTTTTTAATCTTCCGAGTATCAAACTCGAGAACTTACATCAAACTACGGAGGAGAGTCTGTGTGGACTCCACCACATCATTTGGGTTAAGACTTATAAATGATAACGATCACGAGATAAGACAAGTTAATTGTTAGTAATTATAACGTTATTTAGAAAGTTATTTGTTCTTATTTACTTAATATTTTCACTAAATGTGATATGCAATTTTTGTAAAATGTGTGTGATGGCTTAAAAATACGCATATTTCGCAAGATATACTTGACTTTCTATCAGCCATTCTCCAACATACCTCTCATTGGTTCCTCTTTGACTGCTATTTTGCAGCAGGGTGCACTTCTTTCACTCTTCTAGAATGAGATTTCGTATCGCATTTGTTGTGGTTTTGTGTATGGCTTTTGGATTCTGTAAACGTTCCTTGATTTGTGGTGTGACTAATTTTATCTGAGGTCTAACAAAAATGCTGGCCTTCCGAGTACTGTGATATACCAAAATATTATATATTTTTTTTCAATAACATTTGTTGTAAATGGGTTGGATAAAAGGGTCTGCAAATGGCAACGCCGGCGTATGGTTGGCAAGGTAAATAAACTGCACTCAGGCGTTGAATAGGTGGGGGCGCTGGCTAGATAGACAAATAAAATAATGTGGGATTGGTCTGACAAGGAATGACTGTCGAGGGCGTGGCTACTTGGTTTGATAAGAGGGGGATGGATTGACTAAGGGAAAATTTTGTCGTTTTGTTTTAAAAAAGAGGAACGAAGGACGGATACCGAAGCGTTGAGACCGGAAAAACGGCGGAGAACAGGACATTCTGATAGAGGTCGTCGAGTAGTACAGATCGCTCGCGAGTATAATATTAGTGAAGCGGGACTTGTAAGTTTTGAGTGAGACTTAATAGTTTTTTTCGAACTCTGAAAGTTAATGTGCAGAAGTGAATTCGCGTAGGACTTGGAAAGTTTCTTTTATATTGCGGTGTTGGACTTTAACATTTTACCACTAGTTGGGGAAGACTAGGAACTCTGAATATCAAGTAAGAACCGGTAGATATTCTAGGCAGTGAGGGCTGGATGCGTCGACAGAGTCGCAAGATCAGAAGAAAGAAGCAGGACTTGGGATCATCTGCATTCAAGTGGGAAGATACTACGGACCGTCGTCGATCAAGACGTTAGAATCAGTACTGCAGTACAAAAGTTTTATCTAAAAAGGTCATGACCTAGAACAATTGTCAAAATTGTTAAATAAATTGTTGAATTTTTCTTTTGGAAATGAAAAGATTTTCATTTGGACAATCACAATTGTTAAGTAGTTAGAGATATAGAATTATTTACTTTCAGATTCCTCGCCATACTGTACAGTTGGCAGATCAAGTAATCGGCTATCTAGACGACAGCGATTATCTATAACGGGACCCATTGACCCAGCTAGCCGGACATTTATCAATTTGTTAAAATTAGCTGTGGAAGTATTGGTTTCAATTAACGTAACCTGTTCCTGGCGCCCAAAAATTTACTATAAATTCGGAACGGGTCACGATTATAACCGTCCTAAGGTGAATGATGTCAATGATCTCGTAATAGTTTTCGACGAGACATTGTTGGTACATTTCAGTACAAAATGTGTTTAGAGATTTTGATTGTTTCTCTTCTATATTATGAAATCATTCAAAAACCCTGTATTACCTACATTGAGAAACAAAGCATAAGGCCACCTTCTTGTAGTCCTTTTCCCAAAATATTAGTTGACCATTTTATCCTGTTATTTCAAATGCCTCGGGCATCCCATCACATTCACTATCATTTTATAAGTCGTCTTCTAATAAATGTAAGACTTTCATTACAATGAGTTGCATAATTCATATCGAACATTTCATGTAGTCTTTTTCGACGTTTTTTCTCACAAAGCCAATTGTAGGGTTAACACAACCGCTATAACTTACTGTGCTTGACATCACTCATCGAACAATCGATACAATACGCATGAATGTATGCAAAAAAAGAGATAAAGAAGCTCAACAATGACACGAATAAAAGAGAGTACAAGTTTGACAGAAAAATCGCCAGGCGGTACCAAGCGGAGTCATTCACGACCACAGAGAGAAAGAGAGAGAGAGACGGAGAGAGAAAGAGAGAGACAGAAATATATAATTTTAAAGCAATGTTATTTTTGTTTTATATGCTACAAACGTGAGGATCTGTGATATTCCGACAATTACAGAAATGAACACTACTTGTATTCTTCGTTTAACAATTTAAGTATTTTAAAAAATACTTGGTTTCACCGATGATTCCGCTTGTTACTCGGAAGGTTACTAACTCAATATACTTTTATTTTCTTTCTTAAAAATTAATTTGAATAAAGAATAAAAAATATTGAACAAAACATTCTTTAAGACTGGAACAAAAAATAATAAACTAGGGTTTTGAAATTGTGGTAAAACATACCTCATTTTTTTCAGATTTTTATAAGATGTTGAAATGCTTGTATTTCTGTCGTTGCCACAACAAGAACTGCCGATAACTCTAGAAACGTACTTGTGTTTTTCTACATTTCATAATATGGCTGAGTTGCATCACAATTCCTGAGAGGTTTCGAATTTTCAACAAAAATTAAGTTTTACTTTTAATTGAGAAGTTAGAGTATGCCCCTGTTGTCAGCATTGCCGTCTGTTTGTTACGACAAGTTACTTAATCATTCAAGGGACTTAATCATTCAGGTTACTTAATCATTCAAAACCACACAGATTAGATACTCATTTTATTGTAACAAACAGGCATTCTATATTTATGGGCTAGTTTTGAGATGAAAAATTCCTTCGGAAATTAAGTAATTTATTCAGAAATTAAGTAACACAAATTAACAGACACCGGCATATAATAAGAAGAATGTAAATCCCAATTCACGCTATTTAACAAAATTCTAAAACCTCACATCAAACTAGTAAATGTTTGCCACTTAGTAACATGGTGACAATCTATATGTCCTTATCACCCTTCGTACTTTCTCGCTACCTCATACGCAGTTATAACGCAGAAAGTTATTGCAAAATTTGCAAAATTCAATTTTTTTTCGGCAACTTCCTACTAAACTATAAAGATGGAGATTTTTACTTTTTCGTATACATACGTATATACGGAGTAATATACGTAATATAGGAAAAGTTATGTAATGCTGCGGAAATCGATTTCGAGATTTTAACAGAAATACATCCCTGATACCGAAAAAGTGGTCGTTTGCAAATCGTCCGTCTGTCCGTCAGTTTGTACGTCTGATCGTCCTGTCCGTCAGTAAAGACACTAGTGCCTAAACCATGTGAATGATGTTTTCCAAATTGTAGAAACTCCTGTCCATCTGGATCGAGTCGAAGTTTTGAAAACCATTCTTTAAAATTTGGGGGTTCTTTTCATTGAAGGAACCCGGCCATTTTCAAAATTTTTCTCAAAAACGATTCCAATTTTTTTCTTTAAATTTCTTGTAAGAATAGAGTAAAATACACTTATTAAGGGTGGCATAGGTCCATTTTCACGCTTAACTCTAAATTTTCGAAAATTGCGAAATTTTGAATTTTATGGACGTCTTCCTAAAACTACAAAATTGAAGATACAGATCTTTCTTTCAAATAAAAATTTGTTCTCCATAGTTCTTTCATTAAGATCCTGTTTTTATCTAAAATGCATTTGTTTTGGAACAATAATACTCTTATTTGAATAGTAGGATTAATGATGTTTGTTTTGCTTAAATTGCAATTGTGGCCATGTGACCAATGATAGGAATTGAATTTGGTTACTGGGTTTCATCTCTGGTAGTTTCTGATACAGTGAGTTTTCAGATAAAAACATAATGACTTTGTAAAGAAATGAGGAAGTGAATGGTAATAACTAAATAAGTGATATTTGCAGTTAAATTGACTTTACTACATGAATCTGAATGGACAAATGAACATATAAATTACAAAATAACACTTACTTTCTTGATGTACAACATGTTATGATACTTAAAATTAACATACAATCGTGATTCTGATTTCAAGATGATAAGTTTTCAGTTGTTCTTTCCGTTCTGCTTCGTTTTGAAGTTGATGCACACGCACAGTACTTAGTATGTGGTCACAACACAATTTGGATATGATTGAACATTTACTGTAGTTGAAGTTTGACACGTTGACTGACTATGACACGTTTTGTACAAAATACCGATGAGAACAATGGTTTACGTAAAATTGTGAGCGCACGGGCTCGCTTGAAACATGTGGCCTCGGCGGTTGCCTGCCAAACACTGCCTGCGAACACAGTAACGGATTTTTACGCCACCCTCCTGCACGCTGTTGCCGGAGCGGTGTCGGCTCGGCGTGGCGTTGGTTCGGTGTTGCCGCTTTGAGTTTCTCAGCGCGATTTGTAACATGCTGCCCCCGTCAGTGCGTAGCGCTGAAAAATCGATTATTGTTACGAATCGCGTGTTACAAATGGCTGTCTTGGGTTTCTTGTGGTAAAGGACAAATGTTGCTAATGCTGCGCTTGTAGATTCCTGATGTTGTAGTGACGTCGACTACTCTTACTTTTCCGTCTCTTCCTGGGTACGTTTTGCTTATTCTTCCTAACTTCCATGTTGCTGGTGGTAAATTGTCTTCTTTAAGGAGTACTATTGTGTCTTCCGTGAGATTGGGATGAGATGAATGCCACTTATTCCTCCTTTGTAAGGTTAAGATGTAATCTTGGGACCACTGTTTCCAAAATATTTGTGTTAAGTTTTGTATTTTCTTCCATCTTGAAATGTGGTCTAATTTGATTTCTGAATCTTTTGATGATACAAGTAGAGATGGCCTTTGATTTAATAGGATGGCTGGTGATAAATAATTGAAATCTTGATGATCCTCAGTTAGTGGAACCAACGGTCGTGAATTTAGTATTGCTTCTATTCCACATGCTAATGAAGTTAGTTCCTCGTAATTAAGAATTCGATTACCCACTGTAGGTATGAATATTCTTTTGAAACTTTTGACTGCTGCTTCCCATATTCCTCCAAAATGAGGACTGCGTGGGGGAATGAAGTTCCACGTGACCTTTAAATGCGCAGTAGCGTCTTGTATTTGATGTTGTATTATTTTGTTTTCCAGGAAGCACAGTAGCTCTTTTAATTGCTTTGACGCTCCCTTGAATGTCGTTGCATTGTCAGAATACATGTGAGACGGAATGCCTCGTCGATTTGTCATTCGAAAGAATGCAGCTAAGAATGCTTCTGAAGTTAGATCCGATACTACTTCTAGATGTACTCCCTTTGTTGCTAGACAAATGAAAACAGCAATGTAACTTTTGGTAAATTTTCTCGATCTGGGTGTTCCCAATCTAGTAGTAATTGGACCTGCGTAGTCTATTCCACAATGCGAGAAGGCTGGTGAAACAGTTACTCTTGGAGCTGGAAGCTGGCCCATTAATTGTTGTGGTTTCAGTTTAGATTGTTTGAAACATGGTATGCATGATCTGATGACACCTTTTGTAGTGCGTCTAAGAGATGGGATCCAAAATTTTTGACGAATCTGTGACATAATTGATTGCGTTCCTGCATGAAGTAGTTGTAGATGCACTTGTCGAATCAATAATTTTGATAGTCGGTGAGTTGATGGGAGAATGATTTGATGTTTGGTATTGAATGGAAGATAGGTGTTGTCTAGTCTTCCTCCTACTCTTAATAATCCATCAGTATGTAGTTCTGGAGCTAATGACTTGATTTTACTTTGATGATGGATGGGCTTGTTAGCCTTTAGTGCTGTCAATTCTTGTTTGTAAATTTGATTTTGAACTATCTTACAGATAATTTCTTCCGCTTCTTGCAATTGTGCCGGCAATATGGGTGGATTGATGCGAGCCTTTGGGTACCTTAAGTTGTGAATGAAGCGTACACACAGTGCGATGCTTCTTAGAACCTTGTTGTAGCTTGAGCAATTTTCAATCAGTTGCAGTAATTGATTCGATGTTTCCCTGATTAAGAAGTCTGCTGCCCCCGAATCATGGGTGCAGACAGTAAGATTTGCTATTAGAAGCGTAGTGATGATCTTTGGGTGAGAATTCTGCAAAAGAAAGGACGGTCCTTGCCACCACAGTTGGTTGTCTCTTAGTTGAGATAGTTGAGTTCCTCGTGAAATGAGATCAGCTGGATTATGATTAGATGTGATGTGATGCCACTTACAATGATTGGTGAGTTCTTGAATTTCTGACGTTCTTATAGTCACAAACGGTATTCGTTTTTTATGAGGTGACTTTATCCATGCACAAACTGTAGTAGAGTCTGAATAAAGATGTATTCGATTGACGACTATTGGTAATCTTGGCACTACCTTTTTGACTAGTCGCGCTAATAGTAGTGCTGCGCACAATTCCAAATGTGATATTGCTCGTTCTCGTACTGGAGTGACTCTTGATTTGGCGACGAGCAGATTGCATTGTACCTTTCCCTTCTCAGTGGTTGTTCGTACGTACAAACAAGCTCCGTATGCTGATAAACTGGCGTCTGCAAATCCATGGATTTGAATTTCTGTTGTGTCTTGATCCTTTCGTACACTTCTTGGAGCTGTTAGTTGATTCATGTTTTGTAGATCATTGAATATATGTTTCCATTCGATGAGTAATTCTGGCGTTAATAAGTCGTCCCATTCAATCTTCGTTTTCCATATTTTTTGCAATAACATTTTTGCTTGAATGATTACTGGTGCTGCAAGACCAATAGGATCATAACATTTTGCAATGCAGGAAAGTACCATTCGTTTTGTGAACTGGTGAGAATTTGAGATTTGTTGGTTGCTGCAACTAAATGCAATTTCGTCATCAGCGATGTTCCACGTTAATCCCAATGTACTTACACCTTCTGTGAGAATTGTTGACGTTTGAACTTCTTTACTTTCGTTTGGAATGATATCCATCAATTGTTGAGAATTTGATAGCCATTTGTGCAAATGAAAACCACCTTTGTCTAGAACTTTGGTTAATTCTTGATAATGTTCAATTGCTTCCTCAGGTGAGTTGGCTCCTGTGAGTATGTTATCTACGTAGAAACAGTTTTGGATTTTTTCATGAATGATTGGATTGTCAGCTGCTTCATCGTCGGCTAATTGATTTAATGTTTTAGTTGCTTGGTATGGTGCACATGCGGTACCATATGTCACCGTGGATAATTGAAATTCTTGAATTGCAGTTTGAGGATTCGGTCTCCAAAATATTCTCAGAAGATTTCTATCAGATGGATTCATTATTATTTGTCGATACATTTTGATGATGTCCGCGGAATATCCAACCGGCCACATTCGAAAGTTCAGCAGAATATTTAATAGGTCTGGTTGTACCACTGGTCCTACTGCCAAGATGTCATTGAGGCTAACCTTATTTGACGTTTTTGCGGAGGCATCGAAGACAGTTCTCAATTTTGTGCTGCTTGATTGTTCCTTTATGACTCCGTGATGAGGTAAGAAGAAATTCCGTTCATTTGTGTTGATTGGAGGAGCTGGCTGCATGTGTCCAAGCTCTTTATATTCATTCATGAAATCTTTGTACATTGTTGCGAATTGAGCATTGTGCTCAAATTTTCTCTCTAATGCTTCGTATCGTTGTAAAGCTTGTTTCCGCGAATCACCTAATTCTGGAGCTGTTGGCTTGATTGGAAGTGAAACGATGTATCTGCCCGTTTCATCTCTGCTTGTGGTAGCTTTGAAATGTTCTTCGCAGAAAATTTCTTCCGGAGAATGCATGGCTTCAGATGATAGTTCTTCCAATTCCCAGAACCGCGTTAATTCATCTTTTACTTGTTGTGAATCAATAAAGTTGGAAATTAATGGTTCCCTTTGTTGTTCTTCTGGTTGATAGCTTCCCATGAACGTCCAGCCGAATACTGTGTTGATTAATGATGGTAGCTTGGGATGCGTCCACTTGCCGGGAATGAAGACATGTGCCGTGATGTCTGCTCCTAACAACATATCTACATTGTTTGGTTTGTGAAACGTTGGATTTGCAATCAGTATGTTTTCGGGTATTATCCATCTTGAAATGTTGATGTTGGTTGAAGGTAGCTGTTTTGCGATCTTGTTGACTACAACATATGTATTTTCTGAGGACCATGATGAGAATTTTGATCGAATTTTTGCGTTAACTATGGATGATGCTTCAGTTTCATTGTCTGTAATCGTTTGGATAGTAAGCTTTGTTGGTTTTGTTGCTAGCTTGAGCTGGTTGGCTAATTGTTGCGTTATCAAATTACAATTGCTTCCGCTATCTAACAAAGCGCACACCTCGTGAGCCTCATTGTTTTGATCTAAAACAAGCAACCTAACAGTTGGCAATATTGTTGGTTTGATTGATGATCCTGCTTGACATGCCATGATTTGTTGTGGTTGCTGATGATTTTGACTAATTGTTCCTCCTAAAGACATTGAACCTTCTGAAGGAGAGACTGGTAATTTCTCTGAGTCTGGATTGTTGGATGTACAGTAGCACGTTTTTGCTACGTTAAGAAAGATAGAATTCTTTATAAATGAGTCATGCAACAAAGTGTGATGATTTTTGTTACACGTTTTGCATTTCGCTGTACTGCAGGTATGATTTACAATATTAGCTCTTAGGCAATTGTAGCAAAGTCGATTCTTTTTCATGTGCGCTAGCCTGTCCACTGGATTTAGTAATTTAAATGATTGACATTGAAAAATTGAATGTGATTCCTTGCAATATGGGCATTTTGCGAATTTTGAAAGTTCGCCGGTAATCTTGGTTCCTGACCCACTGTTTGGATGTCGTTGGATGATTCCCGGGTTTGATAAGGAATTTTCTTCGATTCGGAACAATCTTTCAAGAAAGTTATGCATGTCCTGAATTGCTGGATTGGCGTTAGTTGCTACCTGTTTCTCCCATTCTCTAGCTATTTCTGGTGGGCAATGAGCTAACATACGGTGGATGACCATAAGTTCGATTGCCGGTACTTGTAACGTTAATGCTTGCAATGCCTTGTAATTGGCCATGTAATGATCTGAGAATCTCTGAATTGAATGGGGTTCCTTTAAATTAATTGCTGGAGGACATTCAAAATTAGCTATGTACGAAGAGGCTAATCTACGAGGATTGTTGTATCTTTCATTCACTAGTTGCCATGCTACTTGGTAATTTTCTGAAGTGTTGGTTAGATTGCTAATGATTGATTGAGCTTCGCCTGTGAGAGCATTTTCCAAGTAATGAAATTTTTCTACATTGGTCAAATGTACATTTTCATGGATTAGTTTATTGAATATATCTCTAAATTTTGTCCACTGTGAAAATTCACCGTTGAAAGTTGGTGCTTGCAATGCTGGAAGTCGTAATCCTAAATGAACTTCATTGAGTGGAAGCATGCTTGAATTAGTTGGCACAGTTGGGGGTGGAGTGTTTGATGTCTGCCTATCGAATGGTGAGTTTTTTATGCGTAGTTCAACTTCTGTTATAAGGTCAATATGTTCATTTTCTAGTTGTAGAAACTGTTCTATGGTAAGTTCATCATCACTAACAAGAGATTCTTGAGCCACTTTGAGTTCGTTCCACGATTCTTTGAGATTAGTTAATAGATTGATTAACTTGTAATGTGAGTTTTCATCTATGATGGTAAAGTTATGCAACCACGTGCATTTACTTTTGAAAATCTGAAGTGCTACGTTTCGCCTATCAACAAGATTTTTCCTAGCTAGTCTTTCTGCCTTCGACATTTTGACCACAGTGTTTTTAGTATTTCTACACTAATTGTTTTAATGATTTAAATCACCTTCTGTACTGCCCCCGAAGAAGTACTGAATGTAAATAATGTCTGATGTTTAATAATGTTTGTTAATAAGTTGAATTACTGCTTGTCTATCAGGGGACACCTTGTTGACACTTTACCTCTGATAACACTGATAACTGTTAGTCTGATACCTTATAACACTGATAACACGTTCAAATAACTTGCCTTAATCTAACATCACCTCACTTACAAATCAATGTTACATGCTGAAGTTTACTAAATACTAATGAACACTATGCTGCTGAATTGAAACTGTACATGTATAACTTATAAATGAACATTTGACATGAAACCTCAGTCATAAATAAAGTTAGTAAACACTGTTCATGTACTTTGATATTGTATGCATGTGAATTGCAACTTTAAATGTTGACTGATTAGTTTAATGAATGGTGATGAACACTATATTGCTGACTTGAAGATTATACATGCATAAATTATAAAAACACTTTGACATGACCCTTCATTTACCAATAAATGTTACTTGCCACTTTTAAAGAATACTAATGAATACTATACTGCTGGATTGAAAAATGTACATACATAAATTATAGAAACACCTTGACATGAAATTATTATCACAAATAAATGTTACTGAACACTGATTATGATTTGGTATTGTATGCATGTGAGTTGTAACACTTTTAACATGTTAACTGAATAGTTTCATGAATAGTAATAAACACTGTACTGTTGTCTTGAATACTACATGCACATTGTAAAACACTCTGATGTGAAATCTCAGTGGAATTATTTCGTTATGATTACTGCCATTCACTGAATATAATGATATCTGATTCACATCCGATGCCAGGAGGACCAATGTTTTTATCTAAAATGCATTTGTTTTGGAACAATAATACTCTTATTTGAATAGTAGGATTAATGATGTTTGTTTTGCTTAAATTGCAATTGTGGCCATGTGACCAATGATAGGAATTGAATTTGGTTACTGGGTTTCATCTCTGGTAGTTCTGATACAGTGAGTTTTCAGATAAAAACATAATGACTTTGTAAAGAAATGAGGAAGTGAATGGTAATAACTAAATAAGTGATATTTGCAGTTTAAATTGACTTTACTACATGAATCTGAATGGCAAATGAACATATAAATTACAAAAATAACC